>JAQZBX010027966.1:0-11756 GCA_029593785.1 Cabassous unicinctus
AAATAATGAATACAATAAGAGTGTGATTCTAAATGTAAAATTGGCTGATCTGATTTTAGAAGATTCTTTTTAATTTAAGTTTTTCATGTAATTCAAAATTGGCCATGTATTCTTATTTAGTTCATTTAATTCTTATATTTAAATTATGAAATAAATATAAAGGTTTTCTGTTTGAAAATATTGAAACATCAGGAAACAACCAATAATGCAATAGTCAGATAACAGTAGTTATAATTGGTAACTCAATAACAAGATAGTATATGTGATCTATGTTATATTCTTGGGACACATGGTGGAATGCTTTGAACTGTTTAATCCAAAATCTGTTCCATTCATCATGAAAAAACATTCAGTCAGATTATTAGTTTAACTCAATGAGTTAATTTGTCAAAGTTAGTGAAGACCATCTAGAACCAACTTAGAAAATTCAATCTCCATGAAACCTTTCTTTACTTTTTAAGTCCACCAAGACCACTTTATTTTTTCTTATTTCTACCACTTAAGAGGCAATATTCCATAATATATGGCACAATTATATATATGTATATCTGTGTGTGTTAAATGCGTCTGTTATGTGTATTATGTATACAATATATGCATACAGATACACACACATGTATATATGCACATACACACGTGCTTTCCGGGCATTTTCATCAGGTGATTTCAGCACTTAAGTCCTTCATATTCACGTATGTGTCACTTTATACTCAGCCCAGTACTAAGCACAAAGCAGAGCACCTGGGAGATACTTAAAAGACAGTGATTGAAATGGCGATTAATACCCCCACCTCTCACATTTGATTTTCTGAAGAGAAAACAGGACATTTCTCAGAGCATCTCCTAGCATTTGGATATATTTTTATCGACATAATAAATAAATACAAAACTGTTATAAAAATTTTGAAAATATATAACAATTCTTTAGAAATGTGAATGTATGAATTGATGATATCTGATCTATTAGATAATGTCCCTGTTTTTTTCCTTCAGTACACCCACTAATTTGAATATTTCATTTTTTTAAATTCCCAGTTAATTACTACCTACCAAATGCAATATTGTTTTAAAAATATAAATACTAGTGTTTAGATCTGTGAATATACATTTATTTTTAGTCTTAGAAACACTTCTCATATACGATTATCCCACCATGGAAAAGTTTCTATTTTGATATTACTAACAATGTGTCTTCAAGTATTTACCAATTTCCAGGCCTCTCTCTGCAATATGACCGCTTTCTTATAATTCCTCCTTGGTTGAAAATCACTGATCTAGATGGCTACAATGGTTGACTAAGTGGTAGTATTCTTAGGATGGAATTATGTGTAACAAAATTCAATTCCAATTTATTTGTAATTCTATCATGAGATGTAAAAATGAATTATGAATACATAATATTTCTAATATAAATATATATTAAATACTGATTACAAATGTGGGATTGACAAGGATCCTTGTGGCAAAATGTAAAAAGCATGTGTGCTAAAAAAGAATTGTAGCAATTCCAGCATTATCAGAAGGAATTTCCATGCACGTGGTTCCCTGTGTCTCTTGTCCAGGATTAACTACTATCTCAAAATATAAGTCCAATGAACCAGAGCATTCATTACAGAATGGATAGGAGCATATTTAAAAAATAAAACAAAACACATTTTAAAAACCAAAAAATTTTTTTTCTTTTGAGACAAATGCTTGATTTCAAATCCTAACATGCATCCCACTGATGTCCTTGCACCTGTTTCTTACTTTCTGTATTTACATCACTCATTCCCTGCTGCCATATATATATATTTCTTTAATTTCATGGTCCTATTTTCCTTTTAGCTGCTTTTTGTCTGTAACTTCCAAAACGCTAACCTGACCTTAGATCCCTGACAGCCTGTGTCTCTGTCTCCTGAAGCATCTCTGCTTTGGGAACATGCTCCTTTCATTGTTTACCCCCTTGGGGCCTGTTCTCTCTCTCCCTCCCTCCCTCCCTCTCTCTCTCTCTCTCTCTCTCTTAATCTGGTAATTCAAGCCAATGTTCTTTCTAATGTCTAACTGCACTGGGATATTTCTTTTCCTGTTCTTAATTCTTGATATTAATGTTTGTTCTCTCTTTGACCCCTAACATCTCTAGAATTCTGCTCTGAGGTCTGTAAGAAAATGTTTCCCGCTCTAATACATGGATTATAATTATGTTCAATCAAAAGCAAGGCTTAGTTTAAAGATACATGTTAAGAATAATATTAAAAGTTTTATCTTTCTTTCTTGTTTTAGATTTCTGTGGCAATTATATCTAGAAAAAGACTGTCAGGGAAATTAAAATATGTAAACCATGTTATAGCTAAAGGGAGACAAGAGAGAAGTTTATCTAGGGAGAGCACCTGACTGCACCGTGATCCAGAATCTCGTTTCTCAGTGCTGCAGATCTGGAGAACCAACGTACCAGAGGGCGGAATTCAGGAAAATTCAATTACACTCTTCTAGGAATCGTTTTGGTAAGAAACACACATACGCACATTTGGAATTTACTCCAATCCCAAAATGTATTCAGCAATAAGTAAGTACATTTAATTTGTTAAAGGCTTGATGTTTAAGGTATCTGAAAAAGACTGATTCATTTGCATTCTGGGATTAAGTGTATATTTTTAAAATGCTTCAGAATCCACACATTTCTGATATTTCTTTAGCATAATATGGTGGGAGGGTAGATGAGAAAATAGGAGAGAGAGACAGAGAGAAAGAGAGAGAGAGAAATGCATATAAGTAACTCTGCATCTTAACCAGGTCCTCATCATAGTCCACGTTCCTGGTTCATTTCTTCCTGCAAAATGTCCACAGGGGGCTGATGTCCCTGAGGTTTCCCCAGCTCCAAGCACTGTATTTGGGAACAGTAACAAAGGGGCAGTCCAATACCTGAGTAAACAAAAGAGCCAAAGCAGCTCTGGCAATATCCATCTCCCCTTTCATGTATACATTAGACCTACTTTTGAGGAATTGCCTGGAAGTTTCCATTTATGTCCATAAAATTGCATATCAACAATACCGAATCTGCCTCTTACTCTATGATTTTGTCTCCCAGACTTCCACAACAGGGTTCACTATTAGATGATCTGGCCTCATATGACACCAGAAAAAGTAACTTACAAAAACCACGGAAACAATTTGGAACTCCTTTTCATATAAGGATCTTATGAACAAATATGCTATGGCATTTCATTTAAATATTCTCATTCATCAGCTAGCAACACGTGCCCCATTAATTGACTGCATAAAACAATTTAAAGAAAAAAGAATGCTGGCAATGGCGGTCTCATTTCTGTAATTATGAAAAAGAGGCCCCAGTGAAACTAAAGCCATCTTTGTAGATGTAACACTGAATTAGCCAAATTCAAGATAGTCTAATATATCATCCAGAAAACAAATTTCTCAATTTTTTATTAGAAATCAAATCATCAAGGAGAGTAGAATAATTAAGTCTATGGGTGTGTGAAAGTTTACGTGGGAAGCCAGAGTAACATCAAAAGGTTACTAATTACAAGCATTGTGTAAAGATATCCATATCTCCATATGGAAATGAAACTTTTGAGAATTTTATATTTAGAATTTGTCTTTCAACAAAATAGCATTTCTGGAAACAACTAATGAAGTATGCTTACGTGGAATTATATGTGATTTATTTAAATACTTCATTTGAAATTATAAATTTAGGTTTGCATTTCAAAAATGTTCAAAAAATACTATTTTTCCTATGGAATGCATTTTATCTGATTTAATTATTTTATGCACACAAACATACACAAAATGCTTATGATTTTTCTTCAAAGTAAAAAAAATAAAATGTGGAGTATATTCCCTCCCAAATACAGACATCAAATCTACATATTTTACAGTTTGTTGAAATTACAATTTTAAAAGATGTTAGTTTCAGATATCTCTTGTCCCAGCATGAACTTGTAATTTTTCCCAGAAACCAACACTTCTTTTAAAATTTCTTTTTTCACTAGTAAGCTTGACCTTTTGCTTTGTTATCTTTCTCAGAAGCCTAATAGTTTGCTATGCATCATCCCTCTTCCTGTGGAAGAATCCTACTTCTTAAATATTTGGTGAATGCATCCCCTACCTCTTCACCACTAACTACGAGATGCTAGCTCTCCATATGTGCCTTGGGCCTCCTATAATTCCCTATCCAGTTCAATCTTCTTTTTTCCCTTCAACGTTGATATCCAGTGGGAAGCCAGAGAGAGAGAGAGATAAAACGTTAATGGGCTTAAACGCATTCAAAGTCTCCCATCCCTGTTTGTGACAGTAACTCCTAAAGTGTGTTCCTGGGATCAGCATTAGCAATCACCTGGGAAGTGTTAGAAATGCAAACTGTTGGACTCCACCCAGACCTCTCAGATAAGAAACCCTAGGAGCAAGTCTCAGCAATGTGTGTTTTAAGAAGCCCCCCAAGCCATTCTGATGAGTGTCAGTTTGAGAACCACTGATGTGTGGAACCATGTCTGTTTCTTAGCACAGTCCATGGAAAGGCAGCATCTGAGTCAACTGGTGGCTTGTTAGCAATGCTGGTTCTTGGCCCGGTCCTGAACAAGCTAGGAAACAACTGATAGACTATGTTTACATGGAATACTTGCAATCTCAGGATGTTAGGTCTAGAGCCTGTGTTTTAGCAATCTCTGTAGGTGATGCTGATGCATACTTAAGTTTGAGTAACACTGGTGAAAAATCCTCCCTGGCTTAGCCTATTTCTCCATTTCAACCTCATGATTTTCTCTTGTCATCATTGGAAATCTAGCCACAGCAAACTACCCATATCTCTTCAAAGCTACAGGTGACTTCATGGCTCAGTAATATTGCACACACTATTCCCTTTTTGTCTGTATTACCCTTTCCAGTGCTTCACCTGGCTAATTTTTGTGTTTTCCTCAAGGTTCAGTGATCATGTCACCTCCTCCAGAAAGCCTTCTCTGCATTCCCCAGCATTACTGTGTTTCTCACCTCTGGGTTTCTATTCCAATTGTTATGTTGAGTGCACGTCTCCCCACTACAATCTAAGCATGAAGAAGAGTACATTTGAAAAATTTCTTGAAAGATATAATGCTTACTGTAGACAGGAAGAAAAGACGGCATTCAATAGGTAAGAGAACAATATGTCCCATGATAGAAAGGTAGTGCTAAGTAGTGTAAAGATTACTGGGCTATGCAGAAGACCTAGCTCCTGGTCTGAAGCTGTTATGTACTAGGAGCATGACTTTGGTCAGTCACTTAATTCCCAAGCTCAAGTTTTTCATGTGTAAAATGGGAAGAAAAACTCCTCTTCCTTTTATCTTAGGGCATTGTTGCGTGAATCAAATGATATAATGAACGTAAAAGTGTTTAATAGATACTAAAATTTACAAAATATGCAGCAGACATATTTGCATATTCAATGTAATGATTGAACAAAAAAGACCTTTCAGTTTCAGGTGAACCGTACATCTAATTGATGCTAAATAAATAAAATAATAGAGTTTTAGCATCTATGTCATCAAATTTAGGACATACTACCACAAAAATAGAGATGTTCCAAGGAAATATGGAATGTCTACTGAATACAAAAGTTACATTTAAATTACTCCTACTAAATTTCAGTAGAATTTGCCATGAAATATTTGCCCAGAAACCTCCTCTCTAAATAAACTGTGCACGTAGAATATACAAATACATCGTTCTGCTTTGTTTGGGCTCCTGATTAGCTGCAAAATATAAACCCTTGACATGGGATCCAAAGCCTTTCTCAATCTTATGCCTATGTACCTTTGCTTCCCATTTCCCATTAAAACCCACCTACAAACTCGATGCTTCTTACTGAACAAGTAATTTATACTTTTCCATTGCTCATCCATTTTGGAATGTACCTTTCAGTTCCTTTTCCATGGGATGAAGTCCCCTAGTCATCTTTCAATGTTCAGCTCAAATGTGTCAGAGAAAGTAAAAACGAGCAGTTCTGCCATTCAGAGGCTGACCTGGTGCTCACACCCAGGCCGTGGTTTACTCCTGTTGAACCTAACTTCACAGAATACCAAGCCCAGACAAGATTACTCTGAGACCATGATAAAAGGAGACAGAGCAAGGTCACTTCATAATGTTTTCTAAGCACAGACCAAGCAAGGTCACTGCGCCATCTCAGCCAAAATGAGGGACTGCTGCTCCTTTACCAATTGAAACTTTAGCTTTGCTCTAACCTGTCCTCCATATAGACTTATTGAGATATCCAACCATAGAACTGCTCATTTCCTGACAGCATCCAATCTAGAGAAAAACCCTATTTCCTTAGACTTTCCCCAAAATCGTTTAACCAAAGCCTAAATCCTATAACATGCTGTAATTATTCCTTTATATTTCTATATTTCATTGATAAACTGTGAATTTTTCAAGTTTTCAATTTTTCAAAATTTTCAAGTAATGATGATAATCATCTTGGAGAATCTCTGCTCTAACTCTATTGCTAACAAATCTAGCATGTTGCCTGTAACATCTTAGCCATGCAATAAATAGGTTGTATCAGTTCACTCAAATGCCCTATTCCCCACCACATCAGATAGTTGCATGGACTATAGTTTTGTTTGAACTGATCAAACTAGGATATATATTGCTATATGGACAGTTTCTCCATAATACAAAACATCCAATTTGGTGAGGAAAAAAACAAAAACAAAAACTATACACAAGTTGACATTTTAGATGCAAAATAGCCAGTGTGTTGTTGCCTTTTTTTTACCTTTCAAATTGATGTCCTGGCATTATAAAAAAGGGGCATAAATACTGCCATGTGTATCAGAGGACAGTTAGTCTTCTTCCCCATTTTTCCTTTAATCTCACTCAGCAAATTGACTTGCCTTATTCAGAAATGAATCTGCTATAAAAAATATTACCAGCTTCACAATGATTCTAGGCTCTCATGAATCACAATATTTAATATGACCGCCCTTTATAATTCAATTAGCTCTAAAGGAAAAATGTGCTATAATGAATTCTATTATCCCTAATAGTATAAACCA
Organism: Cabassous unicinctus; assembly: GCA_029593785.1. Taxonomy (NCBI): domain Eukaryota; kingdom Metazoa; phylum Chordata; class Mammalia; order Cingulata; family Chlamyphoridae; genus Cabassous; species Cabassous unicinctus. The sequence continues at coordinate 7,029 of JAQZBX010027966.1, forward strand.
AGCAAGGATCTACATGGCATTATGGGTGACTCCAGTACCATGTCTAGAAGTGCACTTGCCTTGAGCTGCATGGATGAGCTAATAAGAGTCTGGAACAGGACTGAGTCCTGCTCTCCTCTTCTGCTACAGTCTTACCCCAGTGATCTAACTATGGAATGCTATTTACAGCATATATGTACTGATTCTTCCCAATCCCTAACAATTGCTTAGCTAAAAGCCTACTGCTGCTATTAGTCCTGAAATTCTCTATTTTCATAATCTCCTTTTCATCTTTACATTGCAAGGGCAGGGTTTGGGATAACAGTAGTCTAGAGCTTTTGGATTCTGTAAAGAGGGTAGGGTCGAACAGAACGGTAATCATTTCCCCATTGCAAAACAAAGGTTTAGCTTATATTATCACCAAGGCTCCTTACTGGTCTAAAATGTTAGGATCAAGAATTAGCAAAGATGCTAAATCTACTGTATGGCACAAGACATGCAAGGAACATGCATATGCAAGTCCCTTCAAGGTGGCTCTCAAACAAGTCATTATGGTTTTTACCATGGCAGCATATTTTGAGTAGGACTTTGATGCACGCATTGGCTAATGTAGTCTCTGCACAGACTGACTCTGTCAAATCTGGTGTTTGGGCGGATGGGGGGGTTCGTTTAGTATGAGCCATTAGAGAGGGACTGAATTAGTTACGATTGTCAAGAGCCATAGAAGCAGACTCATAGAATGATAATGGCAAAATCAGTAAATGGAGTTTAGAATTGGCTAGATATCTAAGTGCCTGATCTTTATAGTGTCTTGAACAAAATTCCAGTTTCCTAAGGGACTTATAAGATACTGTCTATACTTCTATATTTTTGCCTATATCCTGAAAACTAAGCTCTTAGCATTTCAGGTAACTTGAATATGTCAACATTTTTATAAAGTAAATGATTCTAAATCATAGAGATATACAACTATTTTTTTAAAATATTCTGATACTAATTAACAATTATACAAAATATAGGAGTTTAATTTCTCTTTCTGATTAGGCAAAAGATAACATTTGCATGATTCATATTTTATAAATTTAATTTCAGATTATTTTTCTTTTGAATTCATTATCTGTGCCAAGTTGTGAAAGCAATAGTCATCTAATACCAACCAAATAATCAATATAACTCCAGAGAAAATTTTATCACAATTATACAGAGGCACTTCTAAAAATTAAATCTATTTTCACAAAACTCTTTCCTTTAGCTTCCAAATCATCTATATGGTTGCAGAATTAGCTGGTAGTCTACATGGTAATGGCAAAGAGTTTTACCAAATTGAAAAAAGGAAAATATGTATGGTTAAAGTTTTCTTCAAAAATTTCTGAGGAATTATTTGTTTCTAATTAAATTTACTTTTCCCAATCTAGTTTAATTCCAGTGATAGCCAAAACTCTTAGGTTCTCATAAAAACAAGTGCCATGATTAAATCTACAATATAAAGGTGAGGTGATTCAGTTAGATTCCTCACTGACATACCTTTCATGTAGAAAGAGAAGAAATGTATGTGGAGAATGAAGAAATTATGTTGTTTTCTTTTCTTGCAGTCTTTCGGTAATTATATGATCCTAAAGGCTATAAAAATTTAAACAGCAAAGCAAACTGAAATGAAATATTTGAAGCTATTAAACTCTACTGGGCTTCATGCTTTGAAAAATAATATTACTTAAAAAATAAAAATTAGTCCAAATTAAATGCACATTGGAGTATACTATTCGTAGCATGGATATGAATTGTAAAGATAATGGCATCTGGAATGAATAATGGAGATTAATGAACTATATGATTGAAAAAAAGTGCTTGGAGCATTTTTTTAGGCGGTACCGGGGAATTGAACCCAAGACCTTATACACGCGAAGCAGGCGCTTAACCACGGAGCTACACCTACTCTTTGAATCCATTTTTAAGTCCCCTAAGACTTTCTTTTTAAATCATATAATTAAGAAAATTTTAATTCCCTAATTTTAAATTGCCTTATAACACAGAAGAGCAGTTTGGAGGGAGAAGGATAAGAGACGATGTAACTAATAGCTTAGTTTAAAAAAGAAAAATTGCTTCCCTGTTAATGTAAAGTTCTTCCTGTGGCATCATTCTTTATTCTTTTACAAAACATAAGAGAAGTTTTTTAAGTTGCCCAAAAGAGAATATAAACAAAGATATGTGAAAATGAATTTCAAAAATTAGGATTCACATATGACCTTTTGACCATCTAGATGACCTTACCATTGAGAGACTTTTGTTAGCACGAGTTCCAAGTCAGGGTCACGATGGCCCCTGTATAACAGTAGACACTCAGATCTAGCAATGTCTCCAGTGCTAATTCATGGCAGCACCAGGCAACTTTGCTTCTATAAGCCAAGAACATTTTGGTGGTCTTCATATTTTTCTATTACATTAGTATTCACATCCCTTTAGTTTAGATAATGTACTAATTAATGACAGAAAAGCAATATGGAAACCTGTGAGAAAGTAGTATACATGCTAACTTTAAATAATATTAAGAATATTATTAAAATCTATTTTAAGGAGAACAATAAAAACTAATTTACTTGAGGTTGTTCCTCATTTTTTTACAAGTAGCATTAATTACAGAACAAAAGCTGTTACTAAACCTTAATATTTATCTTATATTTAGAGCAAACTGCATTCAATGAACTTTTTTTATGTTCTGAAGTATAATATTTGTTTAATATTTATGACATCCTATGTCCAGGATTCTTTCTTCCCCCACATTCAATTATTAATTCAATTATTAATGCAGTGCTGTTAATTACTTTCACAATGCTCTGCAACCATCACTATCATCCATTACCAAAACTTTTCCATATAAAGAAGGAAAAGCTAAAATTTAATTTAATTTAAATGTACTACTTGATGTAAAATTGAATAAATGTTTATGATAAAATAGTAATGTAATTTGAATTATTTTTAATCTGTGGCTTAACTCTTAACATCTAAATTGACCCAACTCTCTCTCTCTCTCTCTCTCTCTCTCTCCTTCTCTCTCTCTCTCTCACTTTGTTTCTCTCTCTCTCTCTAGCAGGGAGGTTTGTGTTTTAAAATGGTAATTATCCTCATGCTACAACATTATTTGTCATTTGTGCAAACAGTATTTTGTTTGGTTCTGAATACCATTACTCTTCACCTCTTGTTCCAAGTTCATGTAAGATCTATATTTGGCTCTAAGATAAATATTCATGATCCAGAGAGTTTTAACCATTTTTCCTAGGAAGGAGTACACATTCTTTCCTTCCCCCCATAATTGCTTAATTAATTTTTTCTCTATAAGTATGAATAATCTTTTTTTCCTAAATGTCTCACCTTGATCTCCTTACAGGATAAGCTTTTGTATTTTTCCTTAAATAAATACAAATATAAAATAATTTAATGTTATTATAAATGTATGCCTTCTGAAAGAAATTATAGAAATAGAAAACATAAAACTGAATTATTTTTGGGTTTTAGGGTTTATTCATTATATGTTTCAAAGGAATAATCCTCCTCAGGGCATTTTGCTAATGAGAATCAGTTGTATCATAGTTAAAGGTAGATTTACTCTAATTAAGCAACTACTTATGTGTTAGTTATGCATGCCTACAAGGAACTGAACAAACTGTTCACACTGACACTTATGCTTCTAGATGTGTACCTTGGTTGGCTATATAAATGTAGAAAGCCTAAGTACACCTCTGAACCTACTAACATCTCAGACTGCTGTCTTAGTTCCCACCACCACTAAATCCTCCATGCCTCACAGGTCTCCATACATCATCCTAGGAATTGATCTTCTACTGTACCGTCATCCTCATAATTGTAATTTTGGTGCAGATGGAAATCTCTATTCTTTCTATCCTTTCAAACCCTTCCCTGGGCCCTCTGGATCTCCTGTCTTATAACTAGCAAATTCCCCCATATCTCAACCTTCTCTCTAAGTGTTCTGTGATCCCTCCTTGTTTTATGTGAAAAGTAGATCCCCCTTGAAGATCTGCTTCACTGCCCAGCTCTTTCAAGTATAGTTGATGTCTATCTTCTCCCAACCATGAGCCTCTGAACTGGAAACTGCAGTTTGGTACCTCCTTGCTTCCCATTGCCACTTCTAGACCATTCTCTCTCCTACTCTTAAAAAACACTTTTCCCTTTGATTTCCCTTTGAAATCATGCTATTCAACTCTACCACCTTCTGCCCATCCCTGTTGTCAACAAGAACCTCACAGTGATTCCTCCTCATTTGTAGAATACTCTATCTGAAGTCCTGCAAACATGAACTTTCTACAGCCTCTCGGCAACTTGAACACATCATTCCACTGAGTTTAGCCTCTACTCTATACCTTTGTTCAAGCTGTGTACCTTTTCATTATCCAAAATTGCTAATTTAAAAATTCGGAATTGCTAATTTCTTCATCCTGCTCTGGTTTTCCTGATGCTCTCTTGTTTCACCATGGCCCATTTTCCACATGGTCATCAGAGAAATTCTTTTGAAATATAGTTCAGATCTTGGCAGTTCCCTGCTCAAAAACGTCTAATAAGTTGCCATGACTCAAAAGTACAATCCTGGGGCCAGAGGCCATGAGTTGACAGGTCCTTGGTTACTTCACCAATTTCCCACTCCCAACCCTGACTGCACTCCAGCCACACTGGCTTCTTTGCTAGTCCTCAGATGTGCTAAGCACTCTCCTGCCTCCAGGCTGTGAACTTATTGATCTA
>JAQZBX010027966.1:11856-28179 GCA_029593785.1 Cabassous unicinctus
AAAAAAAAAAAAAAAAAAAAAAAAATGTAATATGAAAAAAAAAGTTATTTTCTGAACACACTTTTTCTCCTCCAGCTTACTTGAATGGTGATTTCCCTAAAGCCATTTGTCAACTACATCAATACGTAAGTTTGCCATATTCATAGTTCCTTCTCTCTAACTAGGTTAATGATGCATCATTTTAATAGTACTGCTGTAAATACCACAGTCTCCTTATTCCTGTTTGGCAAAGACAACTCTTCGATCAAACTTTTAATCTGCTTTCTCCACAATAGTATCCACACAATAAATTACTACTGTAGAGAATAAGAAAATAAAAAAAAGTCATTATTTTTTTCTTTAGGGAATAGACATGACAGAACTTAGTGAAAGACAGACTATGGGGAGATAGAAGCATAGAAAAATGACTGGCAGTCAAACTTGCGTAACTAGATGTGTGCTGGTATCATTCCCTAGAATACAAGGCAATGGGAAAAAATCAGGTTTAAGGTGGAAGGAAATCACAACTTTGAGCCTGGCTATGTGAATTTTTGGTTTTGAGACATTCAAATGATAATGTTAAGAAGGCATTTAGTTACCTTGAGCTGGATATACAAATGTTGAAAATTAACAATCTGTAGATGGCTATTAAAGATATGAGCATAGATAAGATTGTATAGCTGGGGCAGATCTACCTCCCCAAAAGAGGAGACGCTCCAGGAGCCTTGATGATCTCCAACAAAAAGGTAGTGGGGAAAAACAAGGAACGTAACTGTCATGGGGGCTAGTGTGAGTGCTGGTTTCAAGAGAAGGGAGTGAGTGATAGCATATGCTGCTGAGAAGCCAAGCAAGATGAGACTTGGGAAAGATGAACTGGGTATAATGACATAGATGTCACCAGTGTCTTTAGAGAGAGCCCTTTTAAGAAATGGTAAGGGAAGAAACCTCCTGGATGGAATTTTAAAAAATGAGTGGGAGGTGAGAAAATGCAGAATCAAGTGCTGTACAGAAAAGAAAAGACAGTTTCTAGGATCCAAATCAGAGGTGGATTTATTGCATTTATGTAAGGGGAATGATATTTCCATATAGCAGTTGGAAAGAAAGAAAGACTTTGTGCAGCAGTAGGTAAGTGTGCAGTATTTGCAGACTGAAGCTGTTCTTGTCTATTAATTTTGGTTTTTGAGGAAAAAAGAAACAGTTTCTCCTACTGAGAGTGAGGAGTACAATGTCTGCAAGTGGGAACAGGATCCCAGTTTAGAAGAAAATGAAAAAAAAAGCTTATATTGGTCATGGAGATGAAGAGGTCAGTTCATCATACACAGAAGGACAGCAACGCAGAGTTGATAGCCAAAGTCTTGAATCAGGCCACTTCTGTTCACCCTCACTGCCACCCATCAAATCCAAGCTGCTTGTTGGGACTCATGTCCTCCATAAAAGGCATGTTCAGGTCCCAACCTCTGGTCCTGTGGGTGTGAACCCCTGTAAATTGGGACCTTCGAAGATGTTATTAGCTAAGGTGTGCCCAAACAGAATGAAGGTGAGCCTTAATCCAATGTGGCTGAAGTCCTTAAAAACAAAGGACATAGGACATTGGACATGGACGAAGAAGCCATGGGGAAAAGCCAGAAGCTTGATCTCAACTGAATCAAGAAGAGAAAAGAGAGGATACAGCAATGTGCTTGCCATGTGATCGAAAAGCCGAGGCAGCCAGCCCCAGAAAACCAGTCTAGAGGATGAAAGCACTGCTTGCTAATACTTTGACTTTGAACTTCTCCTAGTCTCAAAATCTTGAGCCGAACACTTCCAATGTTTAAGCCAACCCATTGTATGGTATTTGTTTTAGCAGCCTGGAAGCTAAAACACCACTATGTCTTGCCAGAGCTACTGCAATAGACTAAATGCTCTCTCCATACCCTTGATGATTTGCTAATTTGTTCTACCCAAGACATTCAGAGATGTAGAGGCCAAATGAAAATATGATCTTCAGGTTACCCTGTGTTTAAAAACCTTAATGGTTCCTGTTGTTATGAAGATAAAGACCAAAGTCTTTAATGTATCATCCAAACTAGGTGAATTTGGAGAGTGATAGGAAGCACTATTAAAAATTATGCTGGAAAAGGGAATGTAAAGCAGGGCAAACTGAGTCAAGTGGGATTGATTATAACCCTTTCTATTAGATCTTACATGGTTTCCATCTCCAGTCTTCTCTCATATCACTGTGTTCTCAGTTTCCTCCTATCCACATAAACAATTCTCCTTTTCTTATAAGCCCTGCTCCCTCATTCCTATCACACTCAGAAAACTTGCTATTCTACCCACATGAACCTTGCCCCTCTCCTGGCACTTTCACCAGAGGTTCAGTGCTTAAAAACAAGACATTTTCATTTTTGATGGTTTCACTCTCGGAAAGATGCAGGTGAGTTCTTACCAGCCAGACACTGGGCCACCACACCCAAGTTCCTTAACCTATAGAAATGACAAGCTTTCATTAACACCTAAGTCTAACCAAGACGGTTTCCTATGTTTTCCTTAGGGCCAGCAGGGGAGGAGGAGCTCCACAACACTTCAAGGAGCAAAAGTGAGATACAGCAATGCTCAGGGGAGGTGGGGAAAATGGACCTTGTGGTGTAGGCTAGTAAATGTCAAAATGGTTATCTGACAGGGATGCACATTGAAAATGATCACAGTATCTTCCCAGTAAGTTATTTAGAATTTATTAAATAGTTATAAAAGTATAATAACATTTGTCTGAGGGAGTAAAATAGTAAGGATTCCTTATGGAGGTGTCCACATAGTGAAGAACCAAAGTCTTCAACTAACTGCCATTAGGAATGAAACCTTCGTACCAACAGCCTTCTAGAAAGCAGCTCCTCTAGCCCCACTCAAGCTCTTAGAGAGAGACTATAGCCCAGAAGACATCTTCACTACAACCTCCTAGGAGACCCAGAGCAAGAACTATCCTGTTCAGCAGCAGTTCTTGGATTCTTAATCTTCAGAAAATGTGTAGGAAAGTAAAATTTTGTTTTCAGCTGCCAAGTTTTGGGATAATTTGTTATGCAGCAATAGATAACGAATCCCCAAGCTAACATTTCTTCAGAGTTGCCATGGTATTTGGACTTTTTCCCCTCCATGAAAAACCATGTTCCATTTGTCTGAAAGCTTATTTTTCTCACTTCTCGTTTGAGGTACACCTCCCCAAACACATATATACATACATATATGATTATTTTATATACACATGTAATATATATGCATTCTCTCCCTCTGTCTCTCTCTCTCTCTCTGTCTCTCTCTCTCTGTCTCCCTCTCTCTCTCTCTCTCTCTGTGTATATATATATATATATATATATATATATATATATATATATATTCTTTAGATGCACAAATATATCTGGCAGGAGAGTGAGGCTTCTAATTTAGAGCACATTACATACATTACATCATTGGAAATGATTCATTCATCCATGTGCTTCACAGATTTTTTATATAATCAAAACATTTGACCATTAATTTGATTCCACTACAGTTCAGTTCAATAAGAATTGCCTGAATGAAAAGTGCCTAAAATGCTACCTGGAACTGATGAGAATATAAAAGGACAATGTGCACTTTCTGGCCTCAAGGACAGAATGGTTTGATTAGCTGGTTCTTAAACTTTAATTGATAAACTTGATGAAAATACAAATTCCCAAGCCCTACTCAAGATTCAGATTCAAAAGTGTCTCTGATGGACACAGTAATCTATATTTTTTAAAAGCTGAAAGAATTTTGGTGCATATGGACCATATGGGCCCTAGATAACCTTTTGGAAAACTACTCCAAAGCATAAAGGATGCTTAGTGAAAAGTTAATATATATGTATATAGATATTTAAATATCAGAAGAAGAAAACAAAAGCATATATCATTGGATATGCTTAAAAATAAATAGCCTTTAAAAATAGCCTTATGAGCAATGTCACCACAAGGCTGCAGACTGACAGTGAGAAGGTGTGGGTTCTGATCCAGGTTTTTTGTTTCTCTCTCACATTGAAAGAATCAGTTTACTTAACGAGACCTCAGATTTCTCAGCAGTAAAATGAGGGAACTGCACTGAATGTTTTCTTAACATATCCCCAGTCTTTAAAATTAGACAATTTCAGAAAGCAAGTTGCTAGACACCAGTGTACTATTTTTGTCATGCTCTCCTAAGATATGATAATTTCTATCCTGAATTTCTCTTCCTCAGTTCTTTTAATATCCAACATTGAGTTAATCATGTATCATTCACATGATTGTTAAAAGGCTTAAAGGAGACAAAGTATATAAAATAGCTTTTCAAATCCCCAAAGCTCTCCCCTAACGACTTTACCTGCCTCTTTTCATCTAAATCTCTCAAGTATCTTATGTAGTTAGTAGTACCATAACCCCATTTTACAGATGAGGATTCTTATATTTAGAAAAGTTAAGGAATTGGCTCAGTGTGTCAAAGAAAATTACAATTTAGTCTTAGAGTTTGGATTCAGGCTCAGGACTGTCTCCCTCCAAAGTCTAAGCATGTAACCGTAAACCTACAAGAGTCAACAAAAATAAGCCTACGAAGACACACAATTGATGTTTGGGAGCAGTACCATAACAGGGAGAGAAAAAATGCCCTCCTATTCCAGCATTTCCTAAACTTCTCTGGTGACACCAATCCTTTGGTGTACCTGTGAAGAACACCAAATTCCAGATTCCATTCCAGATCCCCTGAATCTGCATTTCCAAAATCGGGAATTATTAAATGCCCTTTGTGATTCTCATTCTCAAGGACTCTGGGGAAAAAAAATGGTTCTGACCACCTTTTTCTACTAACTATGCTTAAAATGCTTACTGATGAGAAAGATGGTTTTCATTTTGCATTTCGGGATTGACTGGCCTATAATGAGACCTGTGCCAACACTCCTGTCCCGTTCTTTCATACCGAGCCTCCTCAATGGCTTGCTCTGCAGCCAGATGCAGGGAGAACAGGCTTAGCTGTCTCCTGAATGACTCCTCAATAAATAGCTGAACTTCCACATTTGCTGTTCTTGAATTCTCACATTGTCTATAGGACGTCTCTGGCTAGCTGTGCTGGAAACTCTGGAAACAGGTCAGCAAGACAGGTTCCAGGAATCTTTTTCACAGTAGTCAGCCAGCTTCCTTTGTGTCTGGCCAGACTCCAGGTATTATAACAGAAGGGATGCCGTTCTGAAAAAAAATGCAAATGTTTGAGAGATTTCTCCCAACATTTAGGCTATTTTTCCATTTTCTCAGCTCCTGAGTCATTACTAATTTTACTTTCTCATCAATTTAAATGTGGTTTTGAAAATAATGGGCAGTAACATATAGAGGATCCTTCAAAGACATTTAAATCTGATGAATTAATGACTAAAATACCAAAAAAATAAAATAAAATTTTAAGAAACAAAGATGCCTTTTTATGCCTCTTATATCCACAAGATTACAAACCTCATTTGGATAGGAAAAAAATTTCCCCAGGAGATATCTCAAGTAGTGCCTGGCATAACATGTTATTGAGCACCTAATAATTATTTATTGAATAAATAAAAAGAATATAGTTTAATACACTTTTAAAGTTAAAAATATGATTATTTGAAAACATCACCAGTCTTTGTTTCAGACTAAGTGGAGTTTAGTGGTAGATTATTTAAAATAAAAGATGACACTCACCCCAGCATTAAAATGAGGAGTTGAATACTTGGGGCAGAGTTGGGCTAACATAGGCAAAATCAGGAAATTTATTTTTCGTGTACCCAGCTTTGAAATCAAAAGTCAAAACTTTGCAGTTTACGATCTGAATCTATCCCACAGATATATTTTATTTGGCATGCATAGCTTTTTCAAAAAAATTTGTCATTTAAAAAAATAAGGTAATTTCACGTAAAAATCCAGATTTCTAGATTTCCTTGCAAAATCAGACAATCTGGCTATGTAGGCTCCACATTCCACATGGAAACAATCAACTGGCTGACCTGATCTACATACATTAGCTAGTGGAGCAGTGTGGTGCAGTGGGTAGTGTTTAGTTTGGAGAGGGTTATATAAAGCGTGCTCAGAACAGTCCTGGGCACATAACGCATGCTCAGTAAGTGTCAGCTGTTATCCTTAGGATTATTACATCAACATCATTAACATTATGTTAATTATCTACCACATCTACATTGGTCTGTGATTGAGACCTCTGAAATAAATACTGTAGCATCTTTCTCCCTCATTGGCTTCTCCTTCTATAGCTGTATTATCCATAGAACCTTCTGCAAGAAAGGAATTGTTCTCTGTCTGTGCTATCCAGTACTATAGCCACTAACCAGTAAAACTGAGGAACTGGATTTTGATGCTATTTAATTTTAATTAACTTCAATTTAACTGGCCATGGGTGCCTAGTGGCTACCATAATGGCCAGCACAGCTAGCTCTAAAGCATCACACAGGCCCTTTTTGTTTCTCCTTTCTCTCCCTATCAAATTCTGCTCTCTTGATCTGAAACTAATTCATGCTTTATTGTAAGTAGCTGGCAATACTTTAAAGGGTTATCATTGTAAGGGTACTTTGCTAGGTTTGTCTGATCACAAGAATCTCCTATGACATTTACAAATAAGGATTCCTACCCCCATATTTCTAGAGTTGGGCCTTGGATCTCCTATTGTGTATTTTTAACAAACAATCCTAGGTGATTTTCATTAATGGTAAATTGAATAAATTCTACCAAAGAATGATTTTCAAAGTGGGGTAAGGAAGAAGAATCAGTTTATGGGACTAGTGGGCATTTTGAAACAACATAAGCCACTACTACCACCATTTTCCATCAACATTTGCTCAAAACTGGGAAAAGAGTGTTCCCTCTGGACTTGGTGATTTCACAATGACATTGTTATAAACCTTCCTCTCAGTTTCTTTTCTCTTCCTCCTCCATACCCGATTTGTATCTTGAGAAGGCAAGTATATTTTCCCTGAGGTATGGGGGTCTGAAAGTGTGTTATTTGGGAGAAGAGGGCCATCAAGATTCTTCTGGGGAGAGACTGAGCTCTTCCCTTAACCCCTCTGCACACCTCTGCTCCGTATCAATCTACTATCCTAGCTTGGAATGACCCTGAAGCACCTTGCGTTTTCTTTAGGGCTCTTCCTTCAGCCTTAAGAAGGAGATAAGTACCAGAGACTGGAAACGGAAAAGTTAAAAAGAAACAAGGCCAGCTTCAAAAAATGGTGCTTGAAGAACTGGATATCCATATCCAAAAGAATGGGAGAGGATCACCATCTCATGTCCTATACAAAATTTAGCTCAAGATGGATCAAAGATCTAAATGTAAGAGCAAAGACTATAAATTTCCTGTAAGATAATGTAGGGAAGCATCTACAAGATCTTGTAGTAGGAAATAGTTTCATAAACTTTGCATGGAATGCACAGGCAACAAAAGGAAAAATAGATAAATGGGACCTCCTCAAGATTAAAATATTTTGCACTTCAAAGGAGTTTGTCAAGAAAGTGAAAAGGCAGCCTTCCTAATGGGACAAAGTATTTGGTAACCTCTATTCGATAGGGGCCTAATATCCAGCATATATAAAGAAATCCTTCATGGTAAAAATAAAAAAACAAACAAACAAAAAAAAACACACACAACCTCCCATTTAAAAATGGGCAAGTGATTTGAATAGACACTTCTTCAAAGAAGAAATACAAATGGCTAAAAAAGCACGTGAAAAGATGCTCAACATCACTAGCTATTAGGGAAGTGCAAATCAAAACTACAATAAGATATCATCTTATACTCATTAGACTGGCAGCTATTAAAAAAAACAGAGGACTACAAGTGTTGGAGAAAATGTGGAGGAAAGGGAACACTTATCCACTGCTGGTGGGAATGTAGAATGGTGCAGCCATTGTGGAAGACAGTTTGGTGGTTCCTCAGGAAGCTAACTATAGAACTGCCATATGATCCAGCATTCCCACTGCTGGGTATGTATCCAGAAGAAATGAAAGCAGGAATACGAACAGGTATATGCACATCAATATTCATAGCGGCATTATTCACTATTGTCAAAAGTTGGAAGCCACTCAAATGTCCATCAACGGAAGAATGGATAAGCAAATTGTGGTATATACACACAATGGAATATTACTCAGCTATAAGAAGGAATGCAGTATTAATACACAGAATAGCACAAGGAATCTTGAACACCTTATGTTGAGTGAAGCAAGCCAGGCACTGAAGGACAAATATTACTTGACTTCATTGATACGAATTAAGCAAATTGAGCAGACTCACAGAGCTAGAGTCTGGAGGATTAGGTTTACAGGCGACAGAAAGGCAGTAGAGGGTTCTGAGCCAATGCTCATATGGGCAAAATCTACAATAAAGTGGAAGGGTGTAGTTGTGCAGTGGATGGGCATGACAGTGGTGCAGTGATGCTATTGGGTTCTGAGGTGCTGGTCTGTGAGAGGGGTATAGTGGGAGAGTTGGGTTGGTTTATCCATGGAACTGGGGGGAAGATTGGGGGAAGGAGCAGGTGAACTCTGGGGATTTACAGGTCTGTGGTTAAAACTACAACATCAGGAACATTCTTTTGGCAAATATGGCAGGGGAGGATTACTGGTGTAGGGTTTGGATGTGGGGGTGGGGAGCACACAGGACAGGGTAAACCTGGGGCAAGCTTCTGTGGAATATGTAAGTGTTCATCTTGCCATAGTGTGTTATATTAGTGGGTGGAGACACACACAATAAATAGGAAAATATTGAACTCCCATCCTGGAAAGTCATGCTATGTTCCCATATAGAGAGGCAAGAGTCTCTCAAGAACATAGGCAGTACCTAACAAAAGAAAGACCAATATGTCAAGCCCTCAATATTATTGCAAATAACTATGAATCCTATTCTTCAAAAAGTGAGATTTAGTGGTTACCATAGATCCTGAGGGGAGGGGGAGGGAAGAATAGAATAGATGGAACATAGGGCATTTTGAGGGCATTGGAATTGTTCTGCATGATCTGGCAGTAATGGATACAGGCCATTTTAAATTTCACCAAAACTTATAAATGTGTAAAGTCCAAAATGTAAATCATAATGTAAACCATTGATCATGGTTAGTAGCAATGTTTCAACACTTATACATCAATTGTAACAAATGTACCATCCACATATAAAATGTTATTAATATGGGAGAGGGGGAAATGGGGATGGCTTTGGGTATACGGGAATCCTCTATATTCTCTATATGACTATTCTGTAACCTAAAGCTTCTTTGAAGATAAAATGAAAAAAAAAAAGACACTAGGGGAATATATGAAGAAAATGTCACTGTACATACATGAATACAGATCTTACAGTGATGAAAGGCATAATGTCTAAAATTTTTTTTATTATTTAAAAATATTTTTAAAAATTTTGTACTTTATATGTTAGTTTTAAAACTATCATTATTATTTCATTTTCTTATTAGTTTTATTTCGTTATTTTCTTGGCTTCATCTTTGGAAAGGTTTTGGATCACAGAAGGGTCACAACTGTGGCAAGGGAGGTTCATTGATGTGGGGTGACAGTGATGGGGGAATGCATGGAAAGGGGATCATCTGGGACATGACTCTAAGGCATATGAACATGTTCAAGTGTTCATGGGGCATTGTCACAGAGGGTGGAGATCCATACAATAACAGAAAGAATATCAAATTCCCATCCTGGGGAGTTCTGCTACATTCTCTAATGGGACAGCAAGAATCCTCTGAGTACAGGGGCAGTGTCTAGTGAAGGAGGATGGACCATTGCGCTGGGCCCTTTATATTGATGATTGTTCTTATGAAACTTTTCTTTTGAAATTAAAACTTAGCTTAGTATTATATGTTGCCTAAGAGTTACCCCCTGAGGGCCTCCTTGTTGCTCAAAGGTGGCCTCTCTCTAAGCCAAACTCAGCATATAGACACACTACCTTCCCCACTGGCATGGGACATGACTCCAAGGGATGAACCTCCCTGACACTGAGGGATTTTTACCAAGCAATAACTAGCAATGCACCTGGAAAAAGACCTTGACCATAAGGGGGAAATGGTAAATACAAATGAGTTTTTATGGCTAAGAGATTTCAAAGTGAGTCGAGAGGTCATTCCAGAGGTTATACTTATGCATGTCTCAGCAGGATTTCATTGACTGCCACAGTAAATAGTGCTTCAAATAGTGGGGCTCCTGAGGGCTCTAGAGAAATCCAGACACTATAGGCAGGGTAGACAGCTCAGGAGTTTGGTGCCCTGCAAGTGGGCCTTACCTTGAAATTTATGCTCCCCAACCTGACAGCATTGGATGCAATTGTAGTTTCCCTACACATGGCTCTTTTGCCCCTTCTATTTGAATCTATAATTAGTACTAGAGTTGATAGGTGTATGTCCAAGAGACTTAAATCTTTGGTCCGTCCATGCGCCAGTTGGGCCCTGATTCTCAGCAGAGTTGCAACACCTACTTTCCAGTT
Organism: Cabassous unicinctus; assembly: GCA_029593785.1. NCBI lineage: Eukaryota > Metazoa > Chordata > Mammalia > Cingulata > Chlamyphoridae > Cabassous > Cabassous unicinctus. Next base: position 22,306 of record JAQZBX010027966.1, read on the forward strand.
CATTGGACTCACCCAGGACAACTAACAAGGTGATGATGGACAATGCCCATCCCAAGGAACAGAGAGAGTCTGCAACTGCAAGCAAGATTGTTCCATCCATCTGCCCCATGGGATCTAAGCCCCCTCTTAATTAGAGGCAGAGTGAACATCACCATCCCAAAATCCTCAGGATTGAGGAATGAACAATGGACTAAAGTAGACTATTATTTTACTATAGACTTATTGTTATTCTAGCAATGGAAGAACTTGTACCATTGATATAAAGGCAGTGGCCCTAGAGGCTCTACAGGGAGGGGGAGTGAAAAATGGGTGTAATATGGGGACATTTTCAGGACATTGGAATTGTCCTGCATGATGTTGCAATGACAGATACAGGCCATTATATATTTTGTCATAACTTACAAAATTGCGTGGGATAAAGTGTAAACTATAATGTAAACTATAATCCATGTTTAGTGGCAATGCTTCAATATGTCTTCATCAATTGTAACAAATGTACCACACTAATGAAGGATATTGTTAATGTGGGAATGTATGGGAGGGGAGGGAGTGAGACATATGGGTATCCCCTGTATTTTTTATGTAACATTTATGTAATCTACCTTTTCTTTAAAATAAATAAATAAATGAATGAATAAATAAATAAATCAAAATTATCAAAAAGAGCAATACCCAAATACTGAAATAAAGTAAAACAAATTAACTCAACTATGTATCCAATTGATGGAATAATCACATAGAGAGGAATTATTCCAATAAAAATTAACCTGTTTTCATAATAATAATAATAAAAAAAGAAACAAGTATTACACTTTAAGTTCTAGTTGGCTCAAAACTAGAAGCCTTAAGTCTGTGTATTTCTGTGTATGAAGACTGGGCTTTCATTCTGGTTTGCCCATAATGGTGTTTGGGGATTTCAGATAGTTTCCTCATTTATAAAATATGAGGGGTTTGGACCAGATGATCTCCCTGTTCCCTTCTAGTTGTGATATTTTTTTTCTGTGACATCTTCTTTGTATGGTGAATTTAATAAGTTATATTAATGTGTCAACAACAACAACAACAACAACAAAAACTGCCTTCTACTCTCCTGCCTCCATTTTCAACCTCCACCAACTCAACTACCCACCATCAATGCTGTGGTTCCTTGTGTGTGTTTACATGTGTGTGTAGCAGGGAGGAGTATGCTTTCTTTCTTGCTTTTTTTCTCACAGTATCTAGTTCATAATGGATGCTCAGTAAATGACTGAGTAAATACTCTGGTTGCCAGCTTCCAAATGGTCCCCAATGATCCTCATCTGGTATTCATGCCCTGATGTCATCTGTTCCTACAATGAGCTGGCCATGTGTGACTGATAAAATACATCAGAAATTACAATGTGTGACTTTTAATGTGAGGCCATGAAAGGAATTGAAGTTTCAACCTTGGTCTCTTTGATTGCTCACCCTGAGGAAAGGCAGCCGCCATGCTCTCAGGACACTCAAGCAGTCCCATGGAGAGCCCACCTGGAAAGGCACTGAGGCCTTCCAGCCAAGAGACAGCACCAAGTATGCCTTCTTAACATCAGAAGGGCACTCCCCATAACCCTAAAAATCACATCATTCCCATGATTAGTTTATAAGAATTGTTTATTGCCAATTCTGCCTGGAGGCATAGGCCAGACTTTGCTAAGAGGTAAGATAACTGGGTATAGAAGTATCCTAAGTCAAGGGAAGAGAAATGAACCCAGTACATGGTAAACAGGAAGCCATTTGTGAATGAATCAGTTAAGAATGAACTGCTAAAAGATGATTGTGAAGCCCAAGGGATGATTCAGGACTTGATTTGAACAACTATCAACAGTTTGCACATAATCAGTTTTTAGAGTCAGGAGTCTAGGGAGGATTTCTCAACCTCGGCAGTACTGACATTCACGTTGCCCAATGTGTAGTAGCACCTCTGGCCTCTACTCACTAGATACCAGCAGCATCCACTTCCCCATTTGTAACAATCAAAAATGTCTTGAGACATCGCTAAATGTCCCCCGATGGGCAATAATGTCCACAGTTGAGAAACACTGGTATAACTGGAGGGGAATATGGGGGAAGGAAGGGAGGAAAAGCTCCCCAATGTCCTTGCAAAGTTAACTTTGTTTAAAATTTTCTTTCATAGCAAAAGCAAAACTGGTATGTAAGCAGATGTGGTAGCAATAAAGCTTCCCAGGTCTTTAGTGGACTTCTGGGGAAACTCCTTCCCTCAGAATTTGGCTATGGTAATTTCAAATTTTTATAATTCCAGTTACTGTCATGCCGACTCTTGTACAGCTGTATAAACAAACTCAAGAACACTCTCAGCCACAGCTTCATTAGCAACTCTGCAGGCAAAATCCCTCTCATTTGGGGATGTTTTGTATTCAAAGCAATTGCAAAAGGAGTATTTACAGATTCTACTGCCTGCTTTGAATCTGTGGTTTAGTCTTTATTATTTGCATGGCCTATTCCTGCTGGCCAATTGTGCAATAAAATCTGCAGCTTAAGTTTGGTGTCTGTTTCTGTACAGTCACAGCTGCTATATCCCTCAACTCTGGGGCAAATGCTAGTCCTAAGAGTGCTAGTGAATCAGTATAATATATATCTGGCCCTGGTAAGAAGTTCAAAAAATCTGCATCTGAGATCTCACAGTCTAAGCCACATAAATGAAGGAGTATGCTAAGAGAAGAAGAAAAAAGCCATTCTCAGATTCAAATGCCTGTGCACAAGTCCGTGCATTGGAGATCTGTGCGAGGTCGTGGTTGGTTGCTGAATCCACGGTGATTAGTTCTTGGCTACCTTTACCCCAATTATTAAGAGTTCAGTAATTACAGATCGTGGACAAATAAGATTGCAGTCCAGGACTTTAGGTAATGCCTAGGCTTGTTTGATTGCTTACACTTTATCTTTTGGTATGGTGATGTCCTATTTACATTATGTTCTAAGGTGCAAAACTTGAATTTAACTATCTCAAGACATAAAATTCTTGCAGAAATTCTTAAAATGTTGGCCAACTTCCAAGTCTTAGACTTGAATTAAGCCACCCCCAACATAGCTCCAGCTATGAGTTGTGGGATAACAAGCTTCTCGGAACACTTAGGAGTAAGAGTTTCTGAATCTGCTTGGAACTCAGCAATGCAATTTAGGTCTTTTTGGCTTTTTCTCTTTTGCAAAAAATGGGCATTATAATTCATGTTCAAAGTGCACCACACTCTTACTGAGCATAGACAAAGCGCGAGGCTATGTGCTAGGCGTTGAGGAATTAAAAAAAAAAGAAAAAAAATGGAAAAGAGAGGGAGGGTGGGATGGAGGGAAAGAGAGAGGGAGAGAGAGAGAAAGAGAAAAAGAAAAAGAGGGCAGGAAAGAAGAAAGGAAGGAAGGGAAAAAAGAAAAAGAGAAAGAAGGGCTCCTGCCCTGGGGAATTTAGTATAGAAAGCATTATCTCTGTTGTAAGTGGGGTGGGAAGGAGGAGGATTGAAATATATGGAAATAAAGAAAATAGATTCTTATAAATGCTTTGAAATCAGAGTAAAACCTTATATAGATTTAAGATCTTTTTATATAGAGTGAGATCCCCAGGGAAATAGACTGTATGGTTGTTCTTCACTTACATTAAAATGAGATACTGCTCCAGGATTCTGAATTTAGCAGCTGTTGGTATATGTGTCTCTTGCCATACCCATAAAGGTTTTTAATGTACAATAACATAGCGTGTAGATCACCGCTTCTATGGTTGGATGTATTATTTATAATTAACTAACTTCGTACCATCTTCATGTGTGGAAGGAGCAATAATTGGAGCTATCCATTTTTAGCTCATGGGAAAAAGACTCTTCATTTTTCATAGCGTCATTTACCTTCCACTCTTTCTGCCAATGACTGGATTTCTCAGCTGTAGCTCCTGTTTTATTTCAATGCACTCACAATTCGCGTCTGAAAAGATGCCTGTTCACAATGAATTAGCCTGGAAACTCATCCTAGTATGTTGAGGGGTGAGCTGCTTTCCCACAGCTTCAGGTGAATGGGGCAGAACAGAAAGGCCACATGTTTGTACCTGAATTTCAGTCATCTGTAAAGTGGAAATGATCATACTGATGTTCATAAATTTGAAAAAATGTGATTGGACAGAAGTTACAATATCTGCCTGGCAGATGTAAGTGCAAATACTACTTTTCCATGATCCACCTGGCTCTAGTGTCACGAGTCACTTTGGAGCCACAGAATGAAATACCCCAGGCACACAGTCTGCTCTGAGAAATGGTTTGCATATTTATTGAGTTTACTGCCACTAATTTCTAGGCAGTTTCCAAAGCTCCTCACTGCAGAAAATAGAGAAATCTCTACAGTTGGACTCCCCTTGCCCCCCACCTCTACTTTCTCCCATAAATGAAGCCATGGGTTATCTCCTGGCATTTTGGATGGCACAAGTGGGACAATCCAGCAGTTCACAGGAAGTGCTGTCTCTGGAGTTAAAGGAGGACCCTTTTTTGGAATGAATCTCAGTGAAGGAGACAATGCTCTTACATGAGCCTAATTGTTAAAGATTCGACTTGTTTCAAACACTTACAAAAGGGACTTAGTGACTACTCAGGACCTGAAGGAGCTGTTTTGAATAGAGCCCAGGAGTCAGCCAGGTGAAATAATAAGCATAAAATAAACAATCTAAAGGCTGAATATAGGTGCAAATAATATAGTGCTGGAGTAATTCATTCTAGTAGGGGAACCCAGGAGTTATTTACAGAGGAATAAAGCACATGAACTGAGACTAAGAGTATAAGAGAACTTCAATAGAATAGTTTCAACTAACATGCTCCTGAAGAGGACACCGAGGGAAGGCATAAACAAAGACAAACACCAAACCACCAAAGCCAACACAAGTCTGGCCATTTACACTGGGACTAGGGTTCTCATGGGGACAAAATGTAACAAACAGTGATGAGGATGTAGAAGCTAAGTTTTGCTTCCAAGTTAAGTTATTTGAAATTCATTATGCTAGCAATGGTTTACTGCTTGAGTTTTAGCAGAGCGTGATCTAAGCAAGATGCTCATCTTTTAATGGATACATCTGTCCATATTACCAAAACAGGCTGTGTCAAGAAGAGAGCAAAGGCTTTTCAATTCCTAATGGGGGATGAAAGTCCTCATTTGTGATACCTGATATTTTACTGTATTCTTATTACTATTGAGAAAATTATTTGTGATATTTGAGGTCAGACTTTGGATTGGCTCATGCTGAAGCATAATCTCGGATATATGTGAGAAGTTCCAATATGTTGCGTATAACAGTTCACAGCTGCCCTAGGATTTTCAAACCCTGGAACTGCACACACATGTCAAAGTACCAAGGCACACCGCCTTCTCCCACCTGTAGGTCTTTACTAAAGACCAGCTTCTATTTTCTTAGAGAAAGAGGCTCTTTCTACCTGTTTCTTCCATGCTTTTCCCTATTTATATTGCCAGAGAAATTATCTTCAATCAATACAGCGCATTAGGCTTTTTCATTTTCTCCTGATGTTTAGCTTCTATGCTCCTGAAGTCATTTCACAAATTAATATCGGTGTCGTGATTTTGTTTTTCCAAAGCCACGGCACATGAGCCAGCTGGGCTCCCAGTTCCAGGGGAGTTCTTATTCCTTCCATCCCAAGTCCTTCCTCTTCCAAAAGGGCGAGGGCAGTCGTCCCACCGCGTCATTCCCCCCCATCCCCGCCTCTCCCACCATTCGTAATCATCCCCGGAAACTTCTATCTCCCAACGCCCAGCCTCCGTTCAAGCTGTCCTCTACCCAACACGAAAGGGTTAATATCAGGTAGGTTGTGGGGGCTCCCAGCCTCAGCCGATTTTCCCTGCGAGGTACCCACACATCTG
>JAQZBX010027967.1:0-11096 GCA_029593785.1 Cabassous unicinctus
TATTTTAGTTTTTGGTTTTTTTTTTCAGGAGATACTGGGGATATTACAATGGCTTCATCTTTGAAGAACCTTTGTATCACAGATAGGTTACAACTGGGGTGGGGGAGGATCATTGGTGTGGGGTGTCAGGGGTAGGGGATGCATGGGAGGAAGTTCACCTGAGCATACATATAAGGTATAAAAAACGTTCAAATGTTCACAGGGCATTAGAACAGTGGGTAGAGATTCACTCAATAAATGAAAGAATACTGAATTCCCATCCTGGATAGCCCTGCCACATTCTCTAAGGGAGCAGCAACAGTCCCCCAAGTGCAGGGGCAGTGACTGGTGAAGAAGGATGATCCACTGATGGGTCCTTGACATTGATGATGAGCCTTATGAGTCTTTGCTTTTGAAATTGAATCTTAGCCTATTGTTATGAGGTGCCTAAGGGTTGCCTCCTGAGAGCCTCCTTGTTGCTCTAATGTGACCTCTCTCTGAGCCAAATTCAGCATATGAATTCATTACTTCCTCTCAGCTAAGGACTTGACTCCTGGGGATGAGCCTTCCTGGCACCAAGGGATTGCTATCAACTGCCAACTGGCAATGTGACAGGAAGAAAACCTTGAATAAAAGGGGGAAAAGGTAAAGACAAATGAGTTTATATGGCTAAGAGACTTCAAAATGAGTTGGGAGGTCATCCCAGAGGTAATGCTTATGCACATCTCAGTAGGATCTCATAGAATTCCAAAGTGGATATCACCCCAAATAGTGGAGCTCCTGAGGGCTCTGGAGACACTCAGGTCCTATGCCAGGGTGGATAGCTCAGGAGTTTGATGCCTTCCCAGTGGGACCTACTTTGGATTTTGTGCCCCTGAGAGTGACCATGTTGGACTCAACACTGCCTTCCCTGCACATGGCTCATCTGTCCCTTCTATTCAAACCTGTACTTGGTGCTGGAGTGCATAGGTATACGTCCAGAGACTTGAGTCTTTGGGCTGTCTATATGTAAGTTGGGCCTGGAACTTCGGTGGACCTGCAACTCCTACACTACATATCATTGGACTCACCCGGGATAATAGGCGGAGAGATAATGATGGACAATTGCCATCCCAGGGAAAGGAGAGAGTCTGCAGCTTCAAGCAGGATAGTCCCATCCATTTTCCCCATGGGATATAAGCTCCCTATCAATTGGAGGTGGAGTGGACATCACCCTCCCAGACTCCTCATGTTTGGGGAAAGAGCTATGGACTAGAGTGGACTTACTGGTATTCTACTATAGAAATATTGTGATTCAAGCAATGGAAGAAATAACAACACAAATATGGAGCTAGTGGCCACTAGAGGCTCTGGGGGTAGGGAGAGGGAAAATCACTTGTAATACAGGGGCATTTTGGGGACTTGAAAATTGTCCTGAGTGATATTGCAATGACAGATATAGGCCATTTTATATCATCATATAATATGCAGAACTTTGTGGGAGAGACTGTGGTCTACAATATGATCTACGGTCCATACATAATGGCAAGCCCCAGGATGTGTTTATCAATTGCAATTAATGTGCCACACTAATGAAGGATGTTTATGTGTGAGGTTGTGGAAGGTATGGGAGGTGGGGCATATGGGAATCCCTATATTTTTAATGTAACATTTTGGTAATTAATTATCTTTTTAAAACATCACTAAAAAAAGAAAAAAAAAAAAACTAATAGCAAACCCAAAAATCAAGGGGCCATCTTCAATCTGACCAAGGGCATCTACAAAGATACATCTATAATTATGCTTTACCTTGAGAAGCAAAATTATTTCCCCCTTAGATATGGAACTAGAGAAGGATATCTGCTCCTATTTAATATCTTACTAACAAATTTAGCCAGTGCAATAAAAAGAAAAATTAAAGGAAATGTATAATAATTGGAAAGAAAAACATATTCAGATGACATGAATGAAAATCCCATAAAATCAATTTTAAAAGTTACTAGAATTAATAAGTGAGTTAAACAATGTCACAGGAAACAAGATCAATATACAAAAATCAGTTATATATCTTTGTATTGACAATGAATAACTGGCAACTGAAATTTGAAAGCCAATATTATTAATAGGTGAGCTAAAATACTTCCTCAGCCTACAGCACAGGGACTAACATGCCGTGTATGCCCTAAAATAATGTTTGCTGAGTGAGATCAAGAGAGCGAAATATGGAACAGGTCAAAAACACTTTTATAAATTAAAAATCCAATCCTCAAATTCATATGGAATAAAGAAAACAATCTTGAAAATGAAGAAAAAATTGGAAAATTTTTCTCTACTTACTGGAAAGGTACAGTAATGAAAACAGTGTTGCATTAGCATAATAATCGACATATAGACTCATGGTATAGAATTAAGAGTTCAGAAATAAAATCTGACAGCTATGTTCAATTTAATTTTGGCAAGAGTGCCAAGTCCATTCAATGGGGAAGGAATAATCTCTTAAAGACATGGTGCTGAGATAACTGGTTAATCACATCAAAAATAATGAAGTTAGACCCATATCTCCCACTATATACTACAAAATGATTTAAGAACAAAAATTATAAAACACTTTTAAGATAACAAAAGGGTAAGTAATCACTACATTGTTTTTGGCAAAGGATTCATAAATATGACACCAAAAGCATGAGGAACAGAAGAGAAAATATAATTTGGACTTCATCAAAATAAACTTTTTGTGTATCAAAGGACATTATTTATATCTGATACAAGTCACAAAATGGATGAATCTTGAAAATACTATGCTAAATGAAATAAGCCAGATACAAAAAGACAAATAGTGTATGATTACACTTATACGAGGCAGCTAAAATAGGCAATTTCACAGAGACAGAAAATCATTTCTCAGGGGCTAAGGTAGGAGGTAATGATAGCTATTGCTTAATGAGTACAGAGTTTTTGTTTTTTGTTGATTAAAGTGTTTTGGTAATGGATGGTGATAGTGGTAGGTTGACATTGTAAATGGAATTAATGCCACTGAATTATGCACTTCAAAATGGTTAAAGTAGAAAATTTTGTTATATCTATGACCACAATAATTTTTAAAATCTTAAATGCAATGTCTTATGAAAACCTACATCCACAAAACCTGTACACAAATATTTATAACTTTCTGTATAACCACCAAAAATTAGAAACAGTATAAATGTCCTTCAACTGGTGAATTAATACATAAAGTACATCAATATCATGAAATACCCAGCATTAAAAAGGAACAAAAACTCTTGATACATGCTACAACATGAATGAAACTGAAATGTATTATGTGAAGATATGTTGGACCCAAAGGCTACCCACATTTGATTTTTGAAATTTAAATGACATTTTCTGAAAGAGGCAAAAGTATTTGGACAGAAAATAGATCAATGATTGCCAGAGGTAGGATGATATGGAAGAAGCTGATAACAAAAAGGCACAGGGGAATTTTGGGAGGTGATGCAACTGTTCTATATGTTGATTATGTTGGTGGTTACATACCAGTATGTGTTTGTAGAATCCCCTATATTTTTGTGTAGCACTTATGTAATTTAAATACTTAAAAAAAATAAATTAAAAAAAAGAGTAAACTTGTAGGGTTGTTAGATTTGTGTACTATCTTGATTTTGGTGCTAGTTGCATGGGTGTACACATATGAAAGTACATAAATAATTGAATACTTTAAATGTATTCAGTTAACCAAATATTAATTAAACCTCAATAATCTGTTTCAAAAAGTATATATATTGGTAAAAGGGGAAGGCATAAATAATGACACATGATGTGTCAGAGTCTCCTGAAAAAATTCCTGAATCCTGGTTATCTTCACATTATTCAGGTAAACACTAGAATGCAGCTACACAGGCAGCAGCCAGAGGCTATAATAGAAAGGAGAAGATGCTGCCACATGCACTGTCAAGTGACAGAAAAGCAAAGAACCAAGGATCACTGGCACTCAGACCCAGAATGCCACAGCCTTTGGGGCAAAGCATAGCTTTGCTGATACCTCAGTTTTGAAAATCTAGCTTCAAAACTGAGGCACTAGGAACCAAATCCGGGAACTCCCATGTGGGAAGCAGGTGCTCAACTGCTTGAGCCACATCCACTCCCCTCATCTGTACCTTCATAATAACTTACATATTAAAATATTAAAAATGATAAAAACTCAAAGAACTGTAATTTTAGCATATGTAAATTTTACCTCAATAAACTTGACTAAAATAATTTAAAAATAATTTTTCACATAAAAATAAATAAGCTCCAAAAGAAGAAACTACAGAGAAGATATAGATAGAATGAGCTTGGCTCCATATTTGATGGATTCAACTAGGTGAGTCATTCATAGGTTTGGGAGAGGTGAGTTATGATACTGTTGTCCATAGTTTTGTGTATTTGAAAATGTCCATTACAACTTATATTTAAGGAAACACACAAATGCCTATTAAAATCATGAAAATTGTTCTGATTCATTGATCATCAAAGAAATGCAAATCAATACCACAATGCTATTTCACACCCACAAGGATGGTTACTAATTTTTTAAAAAATCTGTTGTTGAGGATGACAAGAACGTGGAGGCCTCAGATATTATTGGTGGGAATGAACAATGGTGCAGATGCTGTGGAAAAAATTTGGCAGCTCCTCTCAAAGTAGAACATAAAGTTACCATGTGACCTGACAATTTCACCTTTAGGTATATATAGAAAATAATTGAAAACAAAACTTGAGCAGTTATTTTGTACATCAATGTTCATTGCAGCATTACTCACAACAGACAAAAGATGGAAGAAGCTCAAATGAACATCTACAAATGAATGGACAAAGAAAATGCAATATACGCATACAGGGAAATATTATTCACCTCTAAAAATTAATGAAGTCCTTATCCATGCAACAACATGGGTGAACCACATGTTTAATGAAATGAGCAAGATATAAAAGGACAAATATTGTATGGTTTTGATTACATGAAATACCTAGAATAAGCACATATTCTAGGTATTCTAGAAGACTGTAGGTATTCTAGGAAACTTTGTTAAAAGGGTACAGAATTTCTGTTTTGGGAATAGTCTATGATGAGTGTGTCCTGTAAGAGTGAGAAGGTCTAAGACAGAAAATTTATTTAGGGTTCATGTTTGAGGTTCCAAAATTAGCCTGTGTGTCTACCAGAATGTGCTCTCAAACACAGGTCCCAGGCCCCTCCATCGGTGGCACCATCATTTGGTTGATAGATCAAAAAACTGAGAAAGGCCCACTTACCTTGCCTCATTGCCAAGCTCCCTATGTCAAAACTGAGTAAAAAGCAGGTACCTCTGCAAAAAAAACTGCATTGGAAAACCTCTCTGGGTCCACTACAGCACTTATAGACAAAGCCAATGAGGTTAGAAGCACCCTACACAATATTCTCCACCATCCAGAAATGCCCTAAGTATGACACCTCATTAGGACAAATTGTCAAATGGGGAAGCTGGTTTCAAAAATCAAGGAACTAGAGGCACACCTAAGAGCTTTTCTGTAGATTAACACAAGGATGCTGAAATTCCAAGCTTAGGAATCTGTACAACCTGCTCCCCTACCCACAAAGGCCATGGAATAAACAACTGGTCAAACATTCTCCATTAAATATTAGAATATTAGCATCTGTAATGGTTAGGCCAATGTGTCAACTCAGCCAGACTGTTTGGTAAAGCAAGAACCAAATTAAGTGCAATCAAGGGCATTTCATGGACTTTAAATATCAATGAGTTCTTTCAATAGATAGCTGATTATATCTACAATCAATGAATGAGCTTGCCTTCAGCTATTTGTGATGAGGCATCCAATCAGTTGAAAGCCTTAAAAGGGGAAAGTGATTTCAGCATTCACGGAGAGAATTCCCAGCTCTACATCAGACACCAAACATCTCCTGGGAATTCATTAAGGACCTTCAATGGAGCCCTGGTTTGCAGCCTGCCCTGTGGTATTTGGACATGTGCATAACCATGGCTGTGTGAGAGATTTTTATAAAATCTCATACTATTTACAGATATCTCCTGTTGGTTCTTTTTACCCAAAGAACCCTGGCTAATACAGCTTGGTAACTAGAATGGGGTTCTTAAGAAACAGAATCTTAAAAATGGGATTTCTGAATTGGTTATGGTATTTTTTGCAGTTGTGTTCTGAAATGTTACCAGAGTGGCTTCCTGGTTCTTGGCTATGTCAGGAAAAAGAATTCAAGGATGCACCACAAATGAAGCAAGCAAGCAGAGAATTTATTGCAAAGTGAAAAAGTGAAAGCAAACACTCAACATGTGAGTGTGGGAACTGTTATAGTGAAGAGGTGTCCCCAGTGACTAGAGGCTGGGGTTTAAGTAGGAATGAAATGGGAAAGTCTTCTTGCCTTGTGACTTCAGTTGTTAAGGAAAGGGTTAGGGCCAGTGTATTCTGTCCCCACCAGTTGGGCAGAACAAGATGTTATCACTTATTTTCTGAGTTTCACAAGTAAAAGCTCAGGGTTAGCTGCCCACAAAATCTAGGTCTGGCTGCCCACAGTGCCTTTTCTTGCCCCTGAGATGCTGTGTTCACTGCCCATTTCCCTTTTCCCAGTTCCTTATTCTGCCCTACCTCAACTTCCCCCTCAGAGAGTTTTAACCCTTAATCTTAAGGGTTGCAGAGGGTGGGAGTCTCTTCCTCTGTAACTGCTTCCATCTGCTTAGGGGCATTAGTCCCTGCCTGAAGAGCTATAAAACTCTTTGGCTATTCTATTAGTGTCAGGGGGAATTCCCAGGATAGCATTGGATACTGGCTGGAAGTTGGCCAGAACATTGGCTTGTCCTGGAAGGCTTGTAATCTTGAAGATATAAATTTAGTTAGAATTTTTATGATGTTCTTAGTTATTGCATGGTTTAAAAGTATGCAAAATGGGAGGGTGAGGTTTCAAGGACCTTAGTATATTGAGGGGTAATGCATGCTAGTGAGCACAAGGCTATGCAGAGGGGTGGTAAGGAGAGGTAAGCCTTATCTCTGCAAAGAAAGAAAATTCCATCTTGATAGTTTAAAGCAGCAGCAAATGTGACATAGGCTATTGGTGACCTGGAGCCCTGTTGAGACTTATAGTTACCAGGTCACTGGTTAACCTGCTAGCAGACAGTAATGACATACACCTGTTGGGTCCTGGGTCATGAAACAGGATGCTTCTCTGGGTATCACAGACAAGGTTGGCCTCTCCCCACAGGCCATAGGGTTCTAGCCTATGACATGCCATGGCAGCTTTGGTGGGGAGATTTTTCCAGCATATGTTGTGTTTAGAAATATAGAATCACAAGAGCTGGCAGGGCATCCCCAAAATTACTGGGTAATGTTTGAGTTTCTAACTATTTCTTCTTTAGGCCATCAAGCTTTGAGTGGATTTCTGGTACTGAAGAGCATTGTGGTGTTAATGGGGTACCAGATTAAGTAGGCATTTGGCCCCCAGACAGAGAGAAGTGACCAAATTGTTTGACCAGCCAAGGGGCCATCTAGAAAGTACTGTTACAGGAGGAAAAATTAACTTGGCCCAGAAAAGTAGGGGAAGAAGAGTGATGGGCGGCATTGGAGTATTACAAGGGGATTGACAGGGAACCAGAACACCATTCTCCAGGAATGTTTAATCATGGGCCGGAGGTCTTTGACAGCTTCCTCCTTCATGGGATACTGTTTAATATGGGGGTAGGATTGGTTGGTGTTATAAAAGATAGAAACTGGGTGGCCCTTGGAGAGTTGCCTGGGAATCCTGGTTTCTAAGACTGTAGGATTTACTTAACTACTTATTTCCTGGGGTATAGCTAATGTAAGACATTGTTGGACAATTAAAAATTGATGGCTCATTATTAGGTCTCCAATTTGACAGAGGAGAGGCTCAGTAAAGGATCTAATTGTAGATTTATAGTCAACTCCTACTACCAGACAGGTTTGGAAAGAGGAGGGTTCAGAGAGACAGGTCAGAACTGAATAAGTGGCTCCCATATCAATTAAAAAGTGAATAACCTTACATGCCACATTGAAGGTTACCTGGGGCTCCTCCAGGTTGATGTTCCATGGAGTTGCTCATGGAACCACTTTTTGCCCTGAGCCCCTTCAGTCATCACCAGTTGTTACCACAAGGGCCTGCAGTCATGTTCTGCCCCCCCCCTTTGGGGTTTGGTACACTCCCAAGACCAATGGCCTGTTTTCCTGCATCAGGGTCAGGAACTGGGGGGCCTCCCTGTAAGGCTGCCGAGGTGTGGGGCAGTCTTTCTTCTAGTGGCCAGGCTCTCCACAGTTGAAGCAGCTTCTTAATGCTTTTGAGCCTAAGCCAGGGTGGCCCTGAGGTAGCAATTCATCACCCATGGTGACAGCTATAAGATGTGTTTTCTTCATGTCCTTCTTTACCTTTTGCTCCTTGGTGGCCTTGCTGTGGCTGTTGAAGATGGAAAAGCTGATTCTAAAAGAGAATTCATTGGGGTCTGGGTCCCTAGTGCTAGCTTTTGGAGCTTCCTTCTAATATCTGTACCTCACTGGCCAAGAAAATAGTTTTGTAGCATAATCTATCCTTCTGATGAGTCTGGATTAACCTGGGTATATCTTTTCATAGCTTCCACTAACCTTGGAACAGGGAAGGGTTCTCCTTTTCTTCCTGGGTTATTTCTTGTTATTGTAATTAACAGGCTTGGTGGCATTTTTCTCATTTCCTCTGTGGCAGTTTGACATTATTTATGAATTTCATAAAAAGATGTTGATTATATTTATAAACCATTCTGTTCCTCTGGGCATGCTACCCTTTGATTGATTTAAATGCAAAGGCTTTTTGTTTACTTGATTAAATCAAGATTAGGGCTTTGATTTGACCATGTCATTAGAGTGACTCAGTTTGAGTCCCTGCCCACTTTGTGGGCTATATATACAGTCACTCACTCAAGGAGAACACAGAAACAGATATGTGAGAAAAGAGGAAGGGAGCTCCATAGACATGGAAGAGGATCCTGTGGCCCTGGGAAGAAAGGTGAGCCATTTGCCTGATAGTTTGCAGCTGAAGAGAACAGAGCATCTTAGCCCTATGCCAGTCTACAGCTGAGATTGGAAGAAGCTGGGCCCATGAAGGAAAGAGGAAGAGAAGGGCTGAACCCTCACAGATATTGACCACCATCTTTCATCAACATGTGGCAACAGACTTTGGATGAAAAAATACCTCATGTATTAGCTTGAGTTGGATGCTTTAGGGCCTTGTAACTATAAGCTTTTATCCCAAAAAATTATCCTTTATAAAAGCCAACATTTATCTGGTGCCTTGCATCAGCACCCCTTTGGCTGACTAACACATCCTCTGATAAACATATTATCATGTGGTCCTTTCCTTAGGTCTGCATGTCTCCTTTGGATGTCCTAATGTGGGTCACTATCTTGGATGGCCACAGATCTCACAGCATGTTGCTGAGTCTGTTGGGCCAACATTTTATTGGCATGTCCCTGGGACTTTGCCTAAATATGACATTTCTTTTCAGGGGTGAAGCATGTGACCAGGATAAAACATTTCCCCAGATTAGCTCAAAAGCTAGAGCTAGGTGTTGGACTTTCTCAGTAAGATGTGTTCAGTCCTCCAAGAATGGCCCTGCTGTTTTATTTTATGTTGAAGTAAGTCTTCAGGGAGAAGGGGACATGGACTGTAATTATTCCTGCATCATCATTTGTTACTTCTCTTATTGGGTAGAGGCAAATTTTGGGCCCCTTGGTAGGGTGAAGTGAGGCCCCACTCATGGTGAGTCCTGCTGGACTAGCTCCAGGTACAAGGTGGGGTGCAGAGGCCATGTGGGGAGGTAGGTCCAAGGGGGCCTTAGGTTTGGGAATTCGGTCATAATGCAGGGGAGAACTGTTGAGGGGCTCATCTAAGATATCACCCCCTTTTTCAAGTTCTTTCCTTTCAGGATCCTTCTTTTCTAGGGGCAGTTTCCTGTCCTGAGAATAACACAATCTGGAAGACCCTTTGGAACCTGTGTTCTGATATAGAACCATGAAGATTTGGACATATGGAATTTCTGACTGCTTCTCTTCCCTTTTACTTAGGAGGTCAAACTCTAAAATAGGATTATATCTTAGGGTTCCATTAGCAGGCCATTTTTAGGCACCTTTAAGACAGTATTGCAACCATGTGATGTTACAGAAGAAAACCAGTTTCTTTTTCTTTAATCCTTTGGTAGACAAGATTATCCAGTTCTTAAGCATGCACCCCAGTGAGGAGTCTGCTGGTATACTAGAGGCCTCACCCATTGTTCTAGGGAGAAAAGGAAAAAAAGTCTGTCAGCTGATTCTGCATCTCAGATTTGGCCTGAGTGAACTTTTAGCCTCCAAAGCAAAGCTCTCAAGTTGATTAGGTCTTAGAGATATTTGGAGTTACCACTCTGGTTCCCAGCATCCTGAGAACACAGAAGCCATGCTTCCAGGGATCTCTGTGACACCTTAGGACTTGGGAGACATCTGGATCCAGGTTCCAGACTGAAGCTATGGAACTTCTTCCCTAGAAAACGGGTTGACTAGACACCTTTTATCTCTGATGGCCTTGAGTGACTTAGAAAGTGGCTCGGGAAAAATATTAATGAATGCCCAGAGAACCAAGGATTGAAGGTCTGGAATGTGATTTAAAGTCTCAGTGAGAGACAGTGTTCTGGGACCAAACCAGATGTTAAGGAGCCAAGGAGAAAGACAAGATGTCTGGGGACACGGGTTCCTTTCCTACAGGTGAGGTAATGGAGGTGGAGGGATTGTAAGGTTTCCAGACTACTAAGGAAGGTATGCCATGGATTGGTGTCTCTTAATTGGCCAGGCTGGGGCTGGCTGCAAACACTGCTTCTGCCAGCCAAGAGGCAAAACCAGATCCAGCAATCCTGAGCAAAACTTTTGGGTGGCTGAAAAAGGCACCATAGAAGATGATAGTCATGT
Source organism: Cabassous unicinctus (assembly GCA_029593785.1). Lineage (NCBI taxonomy): Eukaryota > Metazoa > Chordata > Mammalia > Cingulata > Chlamyphoridae > Cabassous > Cabassous unicinctus. The sequence goes on from JAQZBX010027967.1 coordinate 10,921, forward strand.
TATGAATGGAGGCGTAAGGACAGAACAGAGATGTCCCAGAGGACATGATAAAAGGAGCAGAAAAAAGGACAAGTGCTGTGTCCCATTATTCATGGATTGGGAGGACATAATCAGAGTCAGAAATAAGTTTAGGATGAGATGGCTCTCCTGGACTCCCATGCTTCCATTGGACACCT
>JAQZBX010027968.1:0-28056 GCA_029593785.1 Cabassous unicinctus
CTCTTGTACTTCTGAGATAATCATGACAGATATGTTTGTGCAATTCTTGATATCATTCACTTCCCTGAGTCTCTAGTCAATTTTTTCCATTCTTTTCTCTATTCATTCTTCTATCTGTTTGGTTGCAGAAGCCCTCTCCTTTATGCCACTAATCCTTTCATCTGCTTCTTAAATTCTGCTGTTGTATGCCTCCAGTGTATAATTTGATTTATAGTGCCTTTAATTCCCATAAGATCTGTTATTTTCTTTGTATGCTTTCAAATTTTTCTTTGTGTTCACACAAGGTCTTCCTTAATCTCTTTAGCGATTTCACTGAATTTATTAAAGGGGTTTGATGACCATATATAATTAGTTGTCTCAACACCTGTTTATCAACTGGAGGTTTAATGTATTCATTTAACTGTGCCATATCTTCCTACTTTTTAATAAGCTTATAATTTTTTGATGGTGTTTTGGATCTGATTTTTTTATGTGTTTTTTCTTGGCTCAGGTTTTCTCTTTAGCCAAGAGTTTTATTGTTAATGGCTTCATGCTAATGTTTCCCTTTAACACTTGTTTCAACTTGTTTTAGACATTTACAGCATATCTTGGTTAACTAATCACATTTTTTTTCAGCCTGTATTCATCTGATTCTTGCTGAGTTTATTGTATGATCTTTGAGATTGCACTATTTGTAAACTAATTTCATTCCCAGGAGCAAGCTTCCTTTCCCCTGTTTCTCCTCTGGGAATTTTAATCTTTTCTGATTATTTTTTATTTAACTCTAAGTATTTATTTTGTTTTTTAAAAATTTTATTGAAGTGTATCATTCATATATGAACATACATAAACAATAAGTGTATTGTAAAATTGTGAACTTACCAAACAAACATGTATAACATCTTATAGGAGTCCCACACACCACCAACACCTTGCATTGTTGTGAGACTTTTGTTATAAATTATGAAAGAATATCATCAAAACTTTACTAATAATCGTCCATATCTTACATTTGGCATATTTTCCCCCAACCTATCCTATTATTATTTTTTAAAATATGTTTTTGTTACAGAAGTTGTGAACTAACAAAACAATCATGTACATGTGTAGAATTCTTATACAGCGTCCCTTCATCAACACACAACTATGTGGTGGAACATTTGTTACAGATTATGAGATAATATCAACAGATTATTACCAACAACCATGGTCCATAGCATACATTTGGCATGCTTTTTCCATTCTCCCCCATTATCAATGCAGTACATCTTTGGCATAGATACATGAATATTACAATTTTGTTATCTCCTGTCCATAGGTCTCACCAATTGTATTTTTCCCATGCTTCTCCACATTCCCACCACCCTCCAATAGTGGTGCTTTACCTCACAGAAGGACACTCTTGCATCTGTACCATCAACCATAATTCTCATTCATCTCTGAGTTCACTGTGTTATTCAGTCCTTAGATTATCTCTAGCTTTCTTTCAATTGATACTTACATCCCTAGGCTACAATTTTCAGCCACATTCCCATTTATGAGCCACCTGCTACTCACTATAAGGTGTTACCATCAACTCGATACATTTCCACACTTCTACAGTAAAGTTTATTAAAACTTCTACATACATTAATCATCAGTAGGCTTTCTCAGCCTGCCTATCTCGTAATAACCTATATTCTAGGTTATAACTTCATGTATTTATTCTTTATATTTAGTTGATATTTTAGAATATTTTTTTATTGAAGTGTGTCATTCATACGTGAAACAAGATTTGTGTATCTGGCAAAGCTGTCCTTCAAACATGAGGGTGAGTTCAAAGTATTCACAGACAAACAAAAACTGATAGAATATGTTACCAAAAGACAAGATTTACATGAAATACTAATGAGGGTGCTGCAGCCTGAAAAGCAAGGGTGAGAGATCTGGAGAAGAGTTTGGAAATGAAGATTATTAGGAAGGGTATACTAAAGGATAATAAAACAGACAATAGAACAGTATGACAACAGAAAACTGAAAGACAAAATGGATGAAGTAAGTAATGCCTTTACACTAGTAGCACTGAATATTAATGGCTTGAACTCCCCAATCAAAAGACATAGAGTGATAGAATGGATTTTAAAAAATGAGCTGTCTATATGTTGTCTACAAGAGACCCACCTCAGACAAAAGGACACAGCCAAGCTAAAAGTGAAAGATTGGAAAAAGGTATTCCATGAAAATAGTAACCAGAAAAGAGCTGGAGTAGACCAGAAAAATGTAAAAGAGAACTATTATATTATATGAACAACAATTACTCAGTGCAACTAGCAAATTTTTCCTGTGATGTCTATTCTGTAAGTTTCATGAACAAAATAAACCCTTCCTTTTAATTGAGTAGGGCTGAAGAAGAGATATATTTTTGAATACTTCATTTTTCTTTAATCCTTTCTTATACATACTTATTAATTAAAATTATCCATCTGGATCAATAATGAGTTCACATGACTACTGTTGAAAAAGACTGAGTTTTTCTGCCTCATAAAATTATGAGTTGGTCTATTGTGACCTGCTCTAATTCATTCCAATAAGATGTGAAGAATTCACAAATAGGAATTTGATTATCCAGAAAGAATTATGACCTAAATGGAAATTAAATAACTAAACCAATAATTTCTTCCTTTCTTCGAGATTATTAGGTCCAATAGTTACAGCTGTAATATAAAAATTAGAATTATATCATAAATAATTTCTATTATATTAGAAATATTATTAGTATTCATAAATGTTTATTGATATACTACCTATTTTTTTTAATTGATTATACTAAATCTAACTTGGGCTTACACTCTCTTTAAAAAGTTGTAATTTCTTTCAATCTATTTTTCTATTTATTTTACAATTTTATAATAAATGTCTTTTTAACAGCTAAAAAAAAGCCATTGATTATTCACTTTGGATAGATCATATGGTATGTTAATATATTTCAATAAATCTGCTTAATAAACAAATAAATAATTGTGCAAGAATAGCCAGAAATAGCAGTTATGTACAACTGTAGAAACAGAGAGATTGAGAGGGGAGGAATTTCCTTGTTTGTCTGTTTTTTGTTTATTATTATTATTGAAATAATGAAACTGCTTTAAAAATGATTGAAGTGATGAATGCATAACTATGTGATTATGTCAAATATCATTGATTGTATATTTTGGATGAATTGTATGCTTTATTAATATGTATCAATAAAATTGATTTGTTTAAAAAAATGGTGGTTTGGGGGAAAATACACCAAATGTAAGATATGGACTATAGTTAGTAGTAATATTTTGACAATGCTCTTGCATAGTGTGTAACAAATGTATAATGCAAAGTGTTGGTGGAAGGGTGATGTATAGGACACCTGTATAATGTTATGCATGTTTATTTTGTAATTTCACAACACTTACTATAACTCTAAGTATTTTTAGCACTTTTTTTTGTTTTCTTTCTCTGCTGTTCCTTGGAGAACAAATTTTGGAATAGGATCCCACTGGGAAGAGCTTACCCAGATTTGTTTTCCCCACAAAAACAGGCCCAGAATCCATCAAAGGGTTATTGATCATTTCCAATATACCCATGGACTAGACCTGAAAGGCTAGAAAACCTCTCATTGCCTCCCAAAACCTATGCTTTCCTGACCTACTCAGCAGGTGGTGGTCTTCAGCCAGCTATTCCCCACAACTTTAAAGTGTTGCTGTGTCTTTAATTCTTGGCTGCCTTAGCACCTGTTGGTGGTGTGGTTGGAAATGAGGCTGCCAGCCTAGACTCCTTGAAACTTTTCCACAAATCCCAGCTCCTGTGATTTGTATTCTCTAGTTAACTGCCACTAGCTTCATAGGACATTGCCTCCCCCTTTTCTTGAGGAAGGGCCACCTTCAGCAAGTTGTTCCCCACTGCTCCTAAAAGATGCCATGTCCCCCCCAGACCTTCTGGTTGAGATACGGTTGGACTTTAGTTTTACTTTTTGGACTGGTGGGTTTGATCTGGCTCAGTTTCCCCTAGAAGCAGATCAAACTCTGCAAAATACCCACCTTCCCCTTCCTCTGAGGATGGAGTAATGGAAGTAGCTGGAGATGACTTTCCCTGCTAGTCAGACTTCTCCAAGAAACTATTCAACCTTTAAATCTCTCAAAAGAAATAAACAAAATATTATCAGTATTCATGTCTGTATTAGTAAGCCAGAGGGGTGCTGATGCAAAATACCAAAAATCTGTTGGATTTTATAAAGGCTATTTATTTGTGGTAGCAGCTTGCAGTTACAAGACCCTAAAGAGTCCAACTCAAGGTTACTTCCTCACCAAAGTCTGTTGCCACGTGTTGAAACAAGATGCTCAGTAATGTCTGTGAGGTTTCAGCCTTCCTTTTTCCTCTTATTGCTCTGTGGTCCCAGCTCCATCCAATATCAGCTGTAGGTTAGATGGCTTGTTTCTTTCCAGGCTCAGCTTCTCTGTTCTCTTCACAAGGTCAGCTGTAAACTATTAGGTGATGACTCATCTTTCTTCCTTGGGCCACAGAATCCTTTTCCATATCTATAGAGGTCCCTTCCTCTGTGTATCTTCTCTGTGTTTCTACTTCTCTGTGACTTCTTGATTCAGTGTTCATTTATATAGCCCACCAAGGGGGCAGGGACTCAACTCTGAGTTATCCTTATAACATGGTTGAATCAACTCTGAGTTTCACTAATGATGTGCTCAAATCAAGGCCTTAATCTTAACATAACTTAATCAAAATCATCTCAGCTGAATCTAATGCAATCAAATGGTATTAAACCCAGAGGAACATACTAGTTTCCAAACATAATCAATAGCTCTTTTTGAATTCATAAATAATATCAAGCTTCCACAATGACCTTGTTAGATATGGATAATAGGAGACACAATATAAGGCCCAACAAAGGTAAGGGTCATACAGAAGACCCATGAAAAAGGTAGGTAATGTAATGATTCTGCACTCAATGTTAGGGAAAACTATAACTAAACCTCACCCATACTCCCAGCAGGTGGAGGATCTCTGGTTAAAATTTCTTGTATCAATGAGTGTCCCTGGATAGAGTGGCTGAGGACTCAACTGAGAATGCATAATCCACATAAGAATGCCAAACTTTTCTGCTGAAAGAAAATCCACATGGAATAGGATTGAGGTACCAGATATGAGAGTGATGAAGGTTTCTTGTACATACAGCCCAAAGGTGATTTCAGGTGACTGCAACCATCACCTGACTTCAAATTCATGGAAGACCCCTGCCCAAACAGAGGACTTTCCCACACAAATCGAAATCCAAAGCATGTGAGTGATAATAATTTTTGTTTTGTTTTTCTTTTTTTAAATTTATTGAAGTATATCCACTCATACATAAACATACGTAAACAATAAGTGTATAGTAAAAGTTCTGAACTTACAGAACAAACATACATAACATCATACTGGGCTCTCATACCTCATCCTACAAACATTACCTTGAATTGTTGTGAAACATTTTTAACTAATGCTTAAAGAGCATCCTCAAAGTTTTACTACTAACCAAAGTATCTTACATTTGGTGTATTTTTCCCCCAGCCCACCCTATTATTATTATTATTATTTCATATCATTTATACATGAAAACACATAAACAATATGTGTATAGTAAAAGTTGTGAACTTACAAAGCAAATATGAGTTACAGCTGGTTTATAAATGGGAATGTGGGAATGTGGCTGAAAAGGGTAGTCTAGATATGTAAATGTCAATTGATAGAAAGCTAGAGAATAATCAAGTGACTGAATAATTTTTGTTTTAAATCACTAAGTTTTATAGAAGTTTGTTATATTTTCTTAGCTATGTGTACATGAAATCTAGTTTCAGAATGTGTGAAAATTAAAGCATGAGAAAAGATACATCAGAAAAATATCAACTTAAAAGATAACTGATTTATCTCTGATAACATTTAAGAAAGCGTAATTTATGACAAGTGCATTAACAAAAATAAGGTAACACTGACAAGCACAATATAAGACATATACAATTATTAGTCACCATGCTGGTCACTCTCTGTTTATTTTCAGATATTTTCAGTGTCCTTATTATTCTTTAAACTTTTTAAACTTTTTTTTTTAGCAAAGTATACTGCATTCTCCAATGTCATGACCAACATGATTTTCTTTAGGAAAACCCACTCTGAGGCTCTGGTAGAACACACTTTTGTGTGTTTTTCATATATGCCCTTTAATGTATTGAGTATATCTCTTTTTATTCATAATTTCAAGTGTTTTAACTAAGAAAAGATCCTGGGTTTTATCAAATGACATTTTTGTTCAAAGGAGATGGTTATGTGGTTTTTTCCCTTCATTTTGTTAATGTGGTACATTATATTAATTGATTTTCTTATATTAAGCCATAAAAAGATATTCTTTATTCTTGCATATGTATGATAAAACCCACTTGATCATTGTGTATAATTCTTTTAATGAGCTGTTGGATTTGAATTGCAAGTGTTTTGTTGAGGATTTCTGCACCTATATTCATAAGAGAAATTTGTCTGTGATTTTCTTTACTTATAGTGTCTTTATCTGGCTATCATATTATTGTAAAGTTAGCAGCATAGAATATGTTAGTTAGTGCTCCCTCCTCTGAATTTTTTAAAAAGATTTGAGCAGGATTAGTTTTACTTCTTCTGGGACATATGGTAGAATTCACCAGTGAAGTCATCTGGTTCTGGAATTTTCTTTTTAAGAGGTTTTCTATGAACTGATTCAATCTCTTCTCTTGTAGTTGATCTGTTAATGTCTTCTATTACTTCCAGAGTCAATGTAGGTTGAATGTGTGCTTTTAAGAACATGTCTATTTTGTATAGGGTTTCTAAATTGTTTCCATAGAGGTGTTTATAGTATCTTAGGCTTATCCGGGGTCAGTAGTAATATCTCCCCTCTCATTTCTGCTTTTATTTATTTACATCTGCTAATGTGTCTTTTTGATTGTGTAACTTAATTCATTAACATTCAGTGTTATTACTGTAAAGGCAGTACTTATTTCAGTATCTCCCTCTTGACTAGAATTTCATTCTGATTGGCTTTGTTTCAAGGCTATTCTTTGATGGTTGTTCCAAATTATTCTGTACTTTGAAATGGCTCATGTTTAAGGGATGAGATTTTTTCCGATCTTCTTCATCTGATATATTCCTTGGATATGTGGTTATATATTTAAGATTTTACATATCTTTTGTAATTTTTTCACCTCAGGGAGAAATCTTCCTTTTCTCTCTTCACTTTCCTGGAATCATGTTCTGGTCTGTTTGCTTTTGTGAAGAATTTTCTTCCCAGCATCTATGATTAGTTTCGATTCTCTCCCTCGCTCAGTGTCCTGTTTACCTTACACTTTTCATTTCTGGGACATTCCATTCTTACAAATGTTCAGTTAAGCCCATTTGGTTTTTCTATCTTTGTGCAGTTTTTCTATCTCTGATTTCTTCTCCATAGGTTATTCATACATGGGGAAGCTGACAGTGTTAATCCAGAAATGTGGGTCAATCCAGAAAAATCATTTTTTCAATTAGTGAATCCCTCTGAAGTAACTGGATTGAGTGAGTGCAGCATTTGACTTTCACCATTCTGCTGTGGATTTGGCCAATTTTTCCTCTTTCTAGGGACATTAATTATGCAGGATTCCTCAGTAGCTTATTTCCTGCCCTGGTTCTCAATAGATTTAGGTTTCTGTGCCTGTATGTGTGTGAGTTTCTAACTACTATTGTGAGTTTCTATACAGTTTGTGTCTTGGTGGGAGTGTTCTAGGTCACTGACTCTGGAGAACTCCCAAGCATTGTACAGTACCAAGTGGAGGGGTGGAAGAGGTCTGGCTAGTCTGGGATGGAAGGTTCTTATATGTTATTTTCTTCTTTCTTTAATTTAGCATTTGTGAACTCCTTCACAAGTTTCTAACATTCTCTAGAATTCCAATAAAGTGGAATTTGTCCTTTATTATTGAATAACTTTTTTCAGTGGATGTTTACATTGCCATGTTGATGATGTCACCAATGTTTATTGAATTGTATGCCTTTAAATTTCCTAGCAGTCCTCTGGGGAATGTTTTGGATATATTCTTAGTAGTTGGTATTTTTCTAGAAACATGCTGACAGTGAAAAAAATTTGCAGCTGCAGATTTGCTTGCTGTTACCAAACTGCATGTTTTGAAGGTAAAAAAAATAACAAGAAATAGAGGGAAAATATTGCATCTTCACATGGGGCAAATAGTTGTCCTAATTATATATTCTAATTAAATATTCACTTATTATTTTGCTCATCTCCCCAATGTATTACAATTGTACACTGAATATCCTTTATATTATGTGCTGTATATATGGATAATATCATAGTTGAAACACACATTTCTGTTTTCTGTATGTTGGATAAAATCGTGATAGAAAATGTATACATAAATGTGTTTCTACATATACATATATATTACCCAAAATTAAAATGGTAGGGATAGTGCACAAGAACTGACATATCACTTCAAAATAAAACATCACCACCATCTCTTATTAGTTTTCCTTGTGAAGGATAACTTTTACCTATATGTTTTCCTTTTTAAATATCCTCAGTGGACTTTAGTTTATCATAGTAGCTACATGTGCAATATGTGCTATTCATTAGCATCACTTCTTTCCCTGTGTCACTATCTCACTCCTTCCTGGGAGGCCCTGAAATGATCACCTAAAGTACTTGCGCTCAGGGTCTCCTTCTGAAAGAAGTCAGCCTAAGATAATTTGTAGAAAAGTGGTCCTAGGAAGCTGACCCTCCAGATAAGAATTTGTAATTGGATCGTTCACTGACCAGCAAAATTGGGGAGTGTGAACAGTCCACTTGTCCCCAGTCATCACAATAACTGAGACTCATTTAATAGGAACAGATCAACTAACATATAATAATGGCATTTTTTGGATTGTAGAATATTTGGGCCTTAAATGTATTAGTTAGCCAAAAGTGTGCTGATGCAAAATAATAGAAATCAGTTGTTTCTTATACAGGATATTGATTTGGGGTAGAAGCTTACTTTCACAAGACCCTAAAGAATACAACTCAAGGTACAATATGAGGTACTTTCTCAGAGTCTGTTGCCACGTGTTGATGCAAGTGGCAGGTGACATCTGCAATGGTTCAGGCTTCCTCTCCCTTTTAAGGCACTGTGGTCTTAACTTCTTCCAATATCAGCTGTAGCCTGGGATAAGTCTTATCTCTCTTCTGGTGCTTGTTTCTCTCTGATTACAGCTATTCTGTTCTCTCCACAATTCTAGCTGTAGACTATCAGGATCTCTTTTCCTGGGGCCTCAGCCATGTCTATGGAGACATCTCTATTCCTTTTGTTCTTCTCCTGTGTGTTTAGTTCCCAGGGCTCCAGCTCAAAAGCTCAAACTCCCTTCCATGTGGTGTAGTTTCTCTGTGAATCTCTGTCCACCAATGGGGTAGTAATTAAATGTCCTACTGATGTGGCCCAATCAGAGCCTTAATCATTATTTAATCAAGTAAAAGTGAAACCTCTGAATCCAATATTATCTAATATGTCCAGAGGAACATACTAGTTTACAAACATAATCCTATATCTATTTTTAGAATTTATAAACAATTTCAAACTGCTACACCTCACCCTCTGAATTCCATAAAGACATTACAATATCCAAAAAACCTTATTTCAATAGCAATACTCAGTACAAAATCATATCACAATCAATTTATGAAAATACAGTTTGTCCTGGAGCAAAGTTCCATCCCCTGTAGACCTCTGAAACTCACAAAACCATTTATCTTCTTCCAATACACAAATGGGCAGATAAAAGATAAACATTTTCATAACTATAGGGAGAAATTGGGACAGAAACATGATTCATGGCTTCTCTACAATTCAGTAAACCTGCAGGACATACTCCACTTGTTTTCAATGTGTGAGAGTCATTCTTAAGATGATGGTTTCTTCTCCCTGTGGCTACATGGGGACCTACCCTTTCCACAGGCTTGCCCAATGGCCATTTTCTTGGTTCCACCCTCATCAAGCACCTGGTTGGTGACCAAGTTCCAGACCTCACCCATTAAGAATGTTGGGGAGATTGTCACACTTTACTCAATATTTGGGTTAGAGTCTTAGCCCCCCTAATACAGTGAAGACAACATTCTCTGTAACCTTTGGCATATAGGCCCAACCCTCTCAGAGCAACAAGTTGGTGACCTGACCTTACCTAGTCCATGGGGTACAGGCCTGTCCTTCTCAGACCTGTGGGGTGTCAAACTTAACCTCCCTAATCCCCAGGGAATGTGCTCTACCTTCTATGTACCCTGGCATGACAAAACTCTCCCTGAACATCATGTGGGAACATCCACCCTCTTCAACTGCTGGGGTAAACTCATACTCTCTGTACACATGGGTGGGGTTCCTCCCTTGGCCCATAGAGATGTCTTAATTCAAGGTCTGGGTTTTCATGATTTTCCTTTTGAAGTCATTTCCCCTTCAATCTCTCCCTTCTAAGTCCCTTTCAGTCCAAGCTGACAGCAATTTTGATCATACAGCTCTCTCAAAAAGATTGCTGGTTTAGCATGCAAGAAGCAGTGGTCCAAACCATCAGACAGTAAGACTTTCCATAAGTCTTTCCTACATAACTTCATCTTCAATCATGATTTACAAGTTCCAAGTTTAGTTAAGTCCTCAAATGGGACACTATCATCTGGGGACTTGATTTCCAGAGGCTTGGAATTCCCAGAATCAGTTTCTGGTTTCTTTGTGCACAATAACTCAGTCCTTAGCTTATATAGCTCATCTGGCATTTGGTATAAGCTGCAGGGAGAATCCAAGCTGTATTCTCCAAATTTATTTTGGAAAGTTCTTCAACTAAATGCCCAGGCTCACCATTTTCAAATTCTGCCTTCCATAAAACAACAGGAGTTAATCTTGAGAAGTTCTCTACAACTTTAAAACACTGATTACCTTTCCTCCAGTTTCCAATAATAGTTTCATCATTTACTCCTAATCCTCATAAAAAGTCTCTTTAGAGTTCATATTACTATCAACACACTCTTCAAAGCACTGTAGGTCTTTTCTTCCAAGCATCTCACAATTCCTCCAAAAACTGCCCCTTACCCATTTATAAAACTGTTACAGTGTTTTGGTAATTGCAAAAGCATGACCCCATTCACCAGTACCAAATTCTGTATTAGTCAGCCAAATGGGTGTTGATACAAAATACCAAAAAATCAATTGGTTTTTCCAAAGTGTTTTGATTTGGGGTAGAAGCTTGCAGACACAAGGCCCTAAAGAATCCAATGCAAGGTACCGTAAGTGGTACTTTCTCACCGAGTATGCTGCCATGTGCTGATGCAAGTTGGCAGTAGATGTCTGTGAGGCTTCAGGCTCTCTTAGCTGCCAATGTCTGCAAGAGTTCAGGCTTCCTCTCCCCCATAAGACTTTGTGGTCCCAGCATCTTCCAATATCAGCTGTAGCCTGGGATTAGTCTCATCTCTCTCCCAAGGCTTGTTCCTCTTTGGGCTCAGCTTTGCTCTTACCACAAGGCCACGTGTAGACTATAAGGCTCTATCTTCCTGGGGCCTCTCTTGTGTCTATGGTGCTGTATCTATTCCTCTGTGTTCCTTCCCTGTGTGTTTACATCCCAGGGCTCCAGCTCAGAAATTCCAAACTCCCTTCTCCATGGTGTATTTTCTCTGTGAGTCCCTACCCACCACGGGGGTGGGGACTCAAGGCCTACTGATGTGGCCAATCAAAGCCTTAATTATTATTTAATCAAGTAAAAATGAAACCTCTGACTCCAACATAATCTCATCTGTCCAGAGGAACAGACCAGTTTACAAACAAAATACAATATCTATTTTTGGAATTCATAAGCAATATCAAACTGCTACAGTAATTTCAAAGGCAGAATTATTAATCACCACAATAAATGTAATAGCATAATGGAAGAGATCTTAATCTCCTGTAGCTAAATAACACACTGCTGTTAAATTCAAGCCTACACATTTGTTATAAGAGAGCTGTAATTGCAAATGCATCTGAATTCACAGCCTCAGCAAGTATCCTATAACTAAATTAGGGTCATGATAGTCAGTGTGCTCCTGATTGAAATCTCTTGGCTAGCAGAAGGACCTAATACCATAACTGAAGGAAATACTTAATGAATATGCATTTAGGTGCCAGGCAAAGACTTCTGAAGATGGTCCTATATGATACTGAGGTGGTTCTTGGCAGTCTTGGAAAAATGACAATCTTAAATACATGAGATAGCAGTGTCTCATGATCCATGTCAGACTGTTGGATAAGAGGATAAAAAGCCAAGAACAGAGGGTGTGTTTGAGATGATTTATTATGCCAGTTGAGTTACCTAGAATCCCCAGGAGTACCCAGAGTGTAATGGAATGCATACTCAAGGAAATCAAAAGTTAGTCTGCTACCAGTCATATTAAGCTCTTCATGAAAACATGTTCTTTGTGGACAACTTCTGAAAAAACTTGTACTCTTTTGTCTGAAACAGAATTTCTAAGAAAGCATATTTTTGTTGGATTGGTGATTGTTGCTAGAGAACCTCTCTTTGCTCTCAACATATGATACACATACTTTCTACTATAAGAGACAATACTTTGTTTGAACAACTTCTGAGTGACTTTATAGACTGTAGTATATTTTATTTTGTGCTCTGCAGATTCCCCTTGACTGTCGTTTCAACCAAGTTCTGAATGGCATGAGTTGGGTTCTCTGTGAGACCAAAGAATGCACCTGGTACTGAGTCATACATAAGCTTTATCTGGACTTCCAGATAGGAGAGATTTTCCCATCCAGAGAATGAAGGTAGCACTCTGCAAAGATACAGGAAATTGAAGGGTGATATAAATGGTTTCAGAACAAAACCATTCCATAGGGTATGAGTACAGAGTTACTGCTAGGGTCCCATGATGACAGATATCGGGTCTAGTGACATTATCACAGGAATGAAGTTTTACCATTCTGAGGATATTATGGTTTACAATACCATCTATACATCATTTCCCCTCTGGGGAGGGTTGTTAACTTTAACTTATGTCCAGGTCATGCAGGAAGTTATATGCTGAAGACTTAGGGGCGGCCTAGGCTCTGAGTCCCCAAAACCCTCTAGGACTGAAGATCTCACTAATCCAGCTGCTAGGAGTTTTAGTATATGGCAGCTCTAATGTAAGACTGTCTCAAGAAATTCTCCTGGATTTTAAAAAAATGCCTAGTTAAGAACATGCTCCCTTCCTGGGGGCAGCCCAGATGTAATGGCTGCTTCATGTGGGTCTACAAAAGAGGGACCACTTGGCCATATGTGGGACAACTCTGAAGGTCCACCCTGGCTCCAGACCTCCTCAATGGGGCAGCTGAGACCTCAGCTGTCACTGCACTGCAGGTCAACTCCCTGCACCCAGTTCTGAATTTTTTGTTCCTTGTATTGAACCCAAGAACACTTCCACAAAATTTAATGTATGACAATGTCTGCCTCAGAGCTTATGTCTCAAGAATGTCCTAGTGTGCCCCTGAGTATGGGAAGGGTAAGAGTACAGTGATACTTATTCTCCTTGCTTTTTGAAGGCTGGTTTGTTTCCTAGGCCTGTACTCTAGCCAGGCTCACAGCATCTGTTAGAGAGCCTTATTTGTAGAGTCACTTTGTATGATGTCTTATACCTTATGTACTACTTGTTCTTACCTAGGACCTGGCTTTCAGTCCAGGAAATAAGATAAATTGATTTTAAATATATACTGCATGTATTTTAGTAAGCCTGTCTTACATCAGAGTAGGAATGTCCACTTGGTTAAGATTCAACTTCCAAATTCTTAAGCATAACTATCATCCAGATAGTGTATTCTCTACTAAACACATTAAATTGCAAATCTTACAGCTCACTTTGGTTATGCAATTGCATTAACTTTTGTGTTTCTTTCTGGCAGTTGTGAACTTCAATTTTTACATGAGGGAGATTTTTTTAAAAATTTCCCTTTTACAATTGAATAAACTGAAATATATTTGTACTAAAGAAAAAATACTAGGTTACAGAAGTGTGCAATGGTGGACAAAGAACCAAGGGTGACTGCAAAACAAAAATACTAAAAATTAACAAAAATAAAATCATTAAGTACAGCTCAAGATAGAGTCAAAGAGTAAAGTGTTTTTTCACAAGGAAACCAATGTTCTGTTAAAGTTGTTGCTATTATGATTACCATTATTATTGCTTCAGTACAAATAAACATAAAATATATGTCTATTACACAAATATAAACACATTGATACTTATAACATTGCTGTTATTTTGTCAAATTTAAAGTGGGAAAACAGCTGAAATCTACAATGGGCTACCTTGCATTTTAATTACTATTTTTGTCAATATTTGGTCTCTCAAATTCATATTATTTGAATATCCCCCTTATGAAGCTTTAGATAACTTAAGGCAGTATCACATTAATTAACTCAATGTAATTTTAAATCATCTTACATTTCCAAATCTATTTACTTAATTTTTACTTTTAGTCCTAATCAATTTTTATTTATTTATTTTTATTTTAATGAACCACATCTTTCTGAAAGCATGTAAGCAAGTATTTTGAAGTTCTGGGAATAAATAAAATGTTCCTGAAAATTAGACTTCTGTGGTATCCCCAGTGTTAGCTTTATTCTGCCCTGGCATATATATTAATAAAATAGTATTTTAAACAAGAATGATGAAAGAGCACACCCCTCCCCCCTCAACATGTGAAAATGTAGACAGTTATATAATTGAATCACATGCAACCAAACAGAAGATCCTTCCTTCACTGGAATCAGTGTATTCAGGTGAAGCTTCTAAGAAGGGACAGAGATCCAGCCTGTTGGGGGTCACCTCTTTACCTTATGCAAGTAGGTCATATTAATCACTTACTATTTAATCATTTACTTGTGAATTTTCAAATCCAGAAAATTCTTGATTTCTTTAACACAATTTTCCAAATGAAATTTTTTCTAGTATATATTCATAAACCTGAAAAACTAAAGCATATGCTGGTTGATAAAGTTTTCAGGTTGAAACTCTTGTCAGTTCAGCCAAATAAATGATTAGACTGTTACTACTTTATTTTAACAGGAAAATAATGATTAAGCATATCAATAACACAGGGACAAAGATTTACATTTTTGACCTCAGATTTGGAGAGCAGCTTTGTGAAAATCTGAAATGAAAATATTTGTTACAGTTCTGAATTTCTGTGATAATTCATAAAGCAATAATGAGAAAAGGGAGGGTATATAATTGTGCCTTCTGCTAGCATCCTTAAAGATATGACTTTGTGATTTAAAATAAAGTCATACAATTCTAGGTAAAGGACTATAGAAAAATAATAAAATGTATTTGTGAAATCTCTCTAACATCAAACAACCCATTGCATTGATACTTAAATATACACCTATGAGAAATAACGTATGAATAAAAGAGTTGAACTTGAAACTTATTACAAAGCACTTTCTTACTCATATTTTCTAGCATTTATAAAGTAAGTTTTGCTTGCAATTTAAATTATTAATTCACAAAAATTAATTCCCATTCACAATGTCCATTTAGGTTTAAGATTACTGTGTAGTATGGATTCAAAGGGCATACTCATGAAAGAAGTGGATTCATTCTCCCATCTAAATACTCTGAATTAGAATATTTACAATATCATACCCTTAAGATCAAATTAACATCCACATCTTTGCAGCTGTGACCATATTTATTCAACACACTAGAATATTTGCAGTCCCAGAATATTAGAGTTGAAATATTTTTAAGGATTTACACTGTCTTAGAACTGAATAAAAATAAATTTAACTCTATGGTCCATTGAATAAATAAGGAATTTTCACTTCCTTTATCCTGTAAAGTATTTGCTTGTGTGACTCTGATGGTAATTGTTATATTCCCATAAAGTGTCTTTGTACAGTTAATGTAAGTACGCATTAATAGAGTCTCACACAGGGGAGAAAGATTGGAGAAAGTCATTTTGCTTTCTGTGTATAACTCTGTATGTTCAAACCACATAATCATTTCCAAATTAAGTTATGTCACCACATGCAGGCTCAATCTTTTCAGTTCCTACATCTGAGAAAATAACACCTAATGCTTGGAAACAAAATTTTTTTCCAGGAATAATCCCTATTCAGGAAAAATTTTTCCATTTTGTGTTGATATGTTATAAATCTGTAACCATAATTATTGACTACCTACTTTTATATATTTAAAAATAAATATATTTAAAATTATATTGTATGTGATGATCTAAGGTAAGTAAAATGCAAATAACAAATTCTGTGAATCATTTTTCCTGTCCATTTATTTTGATATCAGATAAAAAAAACCCAGACTTACAGTGTAGATGGAATTTTCCAAGAATTTTGATTCATTATATCATTTAATCAATAGTCAGTAGAAAAGTTCTTTTCATGGAAACCCATTATATTAGGTCATCTTTTCCCCTTCTGAAGGTGTTCTTTTGCATACAAAAGTTTGTAATTCTGATGAAGTCCATTTTATTTATATTTTCTTTTGTTGCTTGTGCTTTTATTTTCATGTATAAATCAATAACATATCCCAGGCTGTAAAGGATATCCCCTTTGTTTTCTTCTAAGAGTTTTATGCATTTGGCTCTTATATCTAGGTTCTTGATCCATGTAGAGATAATTTCTGGATGTTTTGAGTTAGTTGTTCAACATCATTCTTTTCACAAGTAGATATCAAATTTTCCCAACATTATTTGCTGACGAGACAACTCCTTTCCCCAATTAATGTACTTGACACCCTTGTCAAAAATTAGTTGACCAAAGATGTATGAATATACTCCTAAACTTTCAATTAAATCAATTTTTAAAATATGTCTACTTTTATGCCAGCAATACACTGTATTTTGATTACTGTGTCTGTGAGAAATTTTAAAATTGGCATTTGTGGGACCTATAAGTTTGAATTACTTTGCAAAATTGATTTGGGTATTTGGACCCCCTTGTAATTACACATGAAGTTAAGGATCAGCTTTTCCATTTCTGCAAAAAAGGCTAAAAGGATTTTGATAGGTATGACATTCAATTCGTAGTTTGCTTTTGTGACTTATATTAAGTCTTCAAATGTACGAACATGGGCTGTGTTGCCATTTATGTAGGCTGTCTTTAATTTCTTTCAGCAATATTTTATACTTTTCAAAATAAAACCCATTTCTTGGTTTAGATTTACTCTTTTTAGAAGTAACTGTGAAAGGAATATTTTGTGTGTTTCTTTCCATTTGAGAAGAAAATTTATTTGGCTGTTGTAATGTTCTGAATTTATGTCTGTTGGGCTTAGTTCATTTGTTTATTCTTCAAGTCCTCTGTTTCAATATTGATCTTATGACTAAATGTTTATCTACTACTGAAAATTTTTAAATTTAAACCTCCAACTATTATTGCAGAAGTGTGTATGTTTCACTTCTGCTTTGTTCATTTGGGGCTCTGTGATAACATGCGTACAGGTTAATAATTGATATGTCCTCTTGGTGGTTTTATCCTTTTATTAATTTATAATAATTGATATGTCCTCTCGGTGGTTTTCTCCTTAATTAATATATACTGCACTTCTTTGTCTCTTACAGCAGCTTTTGACAATCTCTTTTTTCTGATATTATGGCCATGTCAGACCTCTGTTTGTTAGTAGTTACATGGAAATTTTTTTCCCACGCTTTCACTTTTTGACCTGTGTATGCAATTGGGTCTAGAGTGAGACTCTTTTGAAAACATACAGTAAGATCAAGTTTTTTTAATATATATTTTTTTAAATTTTAAAGAAGCTTTAGATTATGTAAATGTTACATAAAAATATACGGGAATCCCATATACCCCAGCTCACCCCCTCCCACCCTTTCCCACATTAACAACATCTTTCATTAGTGTGGTACATGTGTTACAAAGAACACATATTGAAGAATTGCTAACCATGGGCTATAGCTTACATTATAGTTCACATTGTGCCCCACACATTTTTATAGGTTTTGAAAAAATGTAAAATGGCCTGTATCTATCATTGCAATGTCATACAGGACAATCCCATTGTCCCAAAAATGCCCCCATATTGCACTTATTCTTCCTTCTCCCTCCCCTCAGAAACTCTACTGGCCACTGCCTTTATATCAATGATACAAGTTCTTCCATTGGTGGAATAATCGTAAGTCTGCTTTAGTTTATGGTTGTTTAAAACCCTTCTTCAACCTTGAGAATTTGAGGATGGTGATGCCCACCCTGTCTCCAATAGAAAGGGGGCTTAGATGTCACAGGACAGATGGATGGAATAATTTTGCTTGCAGTCGCAGACACTCTCTTCTTCCTGAGATGGGTTTTGTCCATCATCATCCTTTTCTTAGTTGTCCTGGATGAGTCCAATGAACTGGTGAGTAGGTGTTGTAGATCCTCAAAGCAGTTCCCTCAGAGAGCTATTTTCACTCTTTCCATTGTTTTTGTAAGAGAGTTTAACTTTACCTACCTACTTGGAAACCATCTTCCTGGAAGTGCCCCTGGATCAAGTTTTTTAATACATCCTACCAATCTGTGACTTCTCATTGAAGACATCCATCCATTTACATTCAGAAAAATTATTAATAAGGCAGCACTTATTTCCACCATGTTTTCCTTTGAATCTTGTACTTTTTGCACACTTATTGTCCCTTATTTCATTCTATGAAGGTTTATTAGGGCTTTAGTTGATTTCTTGTAGTAAGAAGGATTAATCCTTTTCATTTGTTATGTGTGTATATATATAATACTATATAAAGAATATATATTAAATATATAATTATATGTAATATATTTAATATATATTAAATTATATGTATATATATTTAATATATATTTTATATTTTAAATATTATCTTTGTGGTTAAAATGTACTTAGTATTTAACATCCTAAATCTTTCACAAAGTACTTTGAAAAGATACCAATTTAACTTCAATTACATACTCTCTCTGCTTCTATACCTATCCTTTAAACTTCTTTCTGTTGTTTTTGTCAAATATTATCTCTTTAGATTTTATATACCCATAATATAGAAATAGAATTAATTATATTCAATTGATTTCTAAATTCTGTATGAGATGAAAACCTAGAGATGCATAGCAAGAATAAATTATTAAAAAAAAAGAAAAAAAGAAAAGAATGCATCAGCACTGGCATTTGGATTTACCCATGCAGTTATTTTTACTGGAGGTATTTATTTCTTCATATGGTTCCAACTTACTATTCTCTTTTGTTTTCAAACTTAAAAACTCCTTTTAGCATTTCTTGCAGGGAAGTTGTATTAGTCAGGGTTCTCTTGGGAAACAGAATCAACAGGAGATATCTGTCAATAATATGAGATTTTAAAAGAGTCTCTCACGTGACCGTGGGAATGCACAAGTCCAGGTTCCTTAGGCAGGCTGCAAACCAGTGGCTCCGATGAAAGTCCGACGAAAGGTCGTTGATGAGTTTCTGGGAGAAGTTGCCTGTCCAACAACGAGCTGGGAAATTCTCTCTGAATATTGAAATAACTTCCCCTTTTAAGTCATTCAACTGATTGGATAAAAAGTGCCATCCATTGATGATGTAATCTCCCTGATTGACGCAGATGTAATCAGCTATCCACGCAGTAAACTCACTGGTGATTGAAGTCCATAAATGCTTTTCTATTACAATTAGCCCAGTTCTTGCTGGAACAAACACCTGGACACAATTACCTGGCTGAGTTGACACATTAGCCTAACCATCACAGAAGTTAACTTGTTGATGAATTCCCTTAGCTTATATTTATCTGGGAGTGTCTTAAATGCTTCCTCATTTTTTTAAACAAATAAGTTTTATTGATATATATTAATAAAGCATAAATCCGTTCAAAGTGTAAAATCAATGGTATTCAGTGTAATCACATACTTGTGCATTCATCACTTCAATTATTCTTAGAGCACTTTCATTACTCCAATAATAATAATAAACAACAAACAAAAAACCCCTCATCTTTCAAGCTCTCAATGCTTCCACTGCCCTACATAATGGTTAATCTTTTTCTTTCTCTCTAGTATATTTGTATTTATATTTTGGAACAACAGTCTTTTATATGCAATACACCCATATTTGTATTTTTATAAGGTTTTACTATCTTATACAGTTCCATGTTACAGTTTTAGTTTTCCTTCTAATAATATATATGACCTTAGACTTTCCCTTTCAACCACTATCATACCCATATAATAGCCCTGCTAGTTACAAACAACATGATGTGCTTTCACCATTCCTATTCATTTCCAAAGATTTACACACAGTCTTTTTACCAATTCTGCACACATTAACCCTCGGCTTTCCATTCTCTAACCTCCTTCTATTTTTTGGTGACCTATATTCTAATTATTAACTCCATGGGTTAACACAACATATTTATTTCATAATAGCATACTTTTGTGTCTGGGTTTCTTCATTCAACATAATGTCCTCCAGGTTCACCTATGTTGTCATATACATCATGACTTAATTTCTTTTTAAAGCTGCATAATATTCTATCATGTGAATACACCACAATTTTTTTCTCCATTCATCAGTTAATGGATGCCTCGGTTGTTTCCAACTTTTGGCAGTCATGAATAATGCCTCTGTGAAAGGCTGTTGTGAGTTTTATTGGGATTGCATTGAATCTATAAATCAGTTTGGGCAGAATTGACTCCATAACAATATCCACTCTTCCAATCCATGAAAAGGAAATTCTTTCTATTTATTTAAGTCTTCCTCAATTTCTTTCAGCAATGTTTGCATTTTTATGAATACAGGTCCTTTTTGTCTTGGTTAACTTTATTCCTAAATATTTGATTGTTTTAGCTGCTATAATAAATGGACTTATTTTTCTGATTTCCACCTCAGATTGCACACCGGTAGTGTATGTAAATGCTACTGATTTTTGTATATTAATCATGTATCCTGCCACTTTGCTGCACTTGTCTATTAGTTATAGTACCTGGTTTGTGGGGTTTTTTTTGTTTTTTTGTTTTTAGATGATTCTAGATTTAGAATTATGTTATCAGCAAATAGTGAAAATTTTAATTCCTCCTTTCCTAGTTGAGTGCCTTTTATTTCTTTATCTAGCGGAACTGCTCTATCCAGAACCTCTTGCAAAATAGTGAATAGGAATGGTGAAAGTGGGCATCCTTGTCTTGTTCCTGATCTCAGCAGGAAAGCTTTCAGTCTTTCACCAGTGAGTACACTTGGAGCTATAGGGTTTTCATACATGCCCTTTAACATATTGAGAAAGGTTCCTTCTATCCCTAACTTCTCGAGTGTTTTTTATTAAGACCTTGACCATAAGAGAGAAATAATGAATGCAAATGAGTTTTTATGGCTACCAGATTTCAAGGTGAGTCAGGAGGACAGTCCAGATGTTACACTTATGTATGTCTCAGCAGTATCTCACTGACTGCAACAGTAAATAGTACAAGGCTCCTGAAGGGTTTAGAGACATCCAGACACTATAGGTAGGATAGACAACTCAGGAGTCTGGCCTCCTGCCAGTGGACCATATTTTGGATTTTATGCTCCCCAGTGTGACAGATTTGTACTCATTTGTGGTTTCCTTACACATGGCTCTTCTGCACCTTCTATTTGAACTTATAGTTCATACTATAGTTGAAAGGTGTATGTCCAAGAGACTTAAATCTTTTGTCTATCCATGTGTCAATTGGGCCTTGAATCTTAGCAGAGTTGCAAAACCTACTCTCCAATTCATTAAACTCACCCAAGACAACCAGCAAGGTAATGATGTTAGACAACACCCATCCTCAGGAACAGAGAGAGTCCCCAAATGCAAGTAAGATAGTTTCATCCATCTGCCCCATGGGATCTAAGCCCCCTCTCAATTAAAGGCACATTGGGGATCACCATTCCCAAATCCTCAATTTTGGGGAATGAACAATGGAGTAAAGTAGACTTACTATTATTCTACTATAGACTAATTTTTATTCTAACAATGGAAGAACATTTATCATTGATGTGGAAGGAGTGGCCACCAGAAGTTCTCAGGGGAGGTTGAGGGAAAGTAGGTGTAATATGGGAGCATTTTCAGGACATTGGAATTGTCCTGCATAACATTACAATGATGGCTACATGCCATAATATATTTTGTCATAACTTACAAAGTTGTGTGGGATAGAGTGTAAACTATAATGTAAACTATAATTCATGGTTAGTGGCAATGTTTCATTATGTGTTCATCAATCATAACAAACGTACCACACTAATGAAGGATGTTGTTAATGTTTGAAAGTGTGGGAGTGGGAGGAGTGGGGTATATGAGAATCCCCTATATTTTTTATGTAACATTTATGTAATCTAAAGTTTCTTTAAAAGAAAGAAAGAAAGAAAGAAAGAAAGAAAGAAAGAAAGAAAGAAAGAAAGAGAAAGAAAGAGAAAGAAAGAAAGAAAGAAACAAAGAAAGAAAGAAAGAAGGAAAGAAAGGAAAAGAAAGAAAGGAAGAAAGAGAAAGATAGGGTACTGTATTACTCAGTCAAAGGGGTGCTAATGTAAAATACCAAAAATGGGTTGGTCTTTACAAAGGGTATTTATTTGGTGTAGAAGTCCACAGATACCAGGCCATAAAGCGTTAAGTTTCCTCTCACCAAAGTTCATTGCCAGATGTTGGAGCTGGACAGCTTCCAAAGTATGCCAGGGTTCAGGCTTCTTGTGTTCCTCTTTTACCAGGGCTGCGTTTCTCTCCGGGCTTAGCTCCTTTGGTTCCTTCACAAGGTCAACTGTAGACTTTCAGGCAAATGGCTCGCTTCTCTACTCCTGGGGCCTTCTTTCCAACATCAAAACTGCTTCTCAAAAACGGCTTCAACTCTGTTCTTTGCCTTGCCTTTTATATTCGATTCCCCACCCACCAAGGGGTGGGGCTCAGCATCCTATTGACATGGCCCATTCAATACCCTAATCATAATTTAATCATGCCCAGATTAACAGATCAGTTTACAAGCATGATCCAATTATATTTTTGGAATTCATAATTACATCAAACTTCCCAACTGTAACACTCCACCCTCTGAATTCCAAAAATTAATTACAATATTCAAAAAACATTAAATCAGTTACAATTCAAATACAAAATCATATCATAATCAGTTTAAAGAAATACAGTTCATATTCAGGCAAAATCCTGTGTGCTATAGTCCTCTGAAACTTACAGAACCATTTAACTGCTTCCAAAACACAAATGGAAAGACAAAGGATAAACATTTTCAGTATCATAAGGAGAAATTTGGATGCTAAACATGAGTCATGGATCCTTTACAGTTCAGTAAAATTGCAGGGCATCCTCCATTTGATTTCACAGTCTGAAAGTCATTCTTATGAAGATGGTTTCTTCTCCTTGGGGCCACATGGGAACCCACACTTTCCACAGGCTTGCCCAACAGCCATTTTCTTGGTTCCACCCTCATCAAGCATCTGCGTGTCAACCAAGCTCCAGACCTCACCCTCCAAGTGTTTTGGGGTGATTGCCAAACCTTACCCAATCTTTGGGTTAGAGTCTTAGCCCCCCTAGTACAGTGAGGTGAAAACAACATTCCCCCTATCCTTTGCCATTCAGGTTCAACCCTCTCAGAGCAATGAGTTGACCACCTGGCCTTCCTTAATCTTTGGCATACAGGTTCAACCCTCTCAGAGCAATGGGTTGACCACCTGGCCTTCTCTAACCCATGAGGGACAAGTACACTCCTCTCAGACCTAAAGGGTGTTAACCTTAACTGCCCTAATCTTTGAGGAATGTGCTCCACCCTCTCTACACCCTGACATGGCAAAACTCTTCCAGAACATTGAGTGGGGACATCCACCTCTTCAATTGCTGGGGAAAACTCACCCTCTCTGCACCATGGAGCCACAAAACTTTCTCAGAACATTGGGAAGGAACATTCACCCTCTTCAACTGGAGGGGCAAACTCACCCTTTCTGTACACATGGGTGGGGCTTCTCTCTTGGCCCAAGGAGATGTCTTAAGTCCACATCTCTGCTTCCATGGTTTTCTTCTTAAAGCTGATTCTCCTTCCATCTCTCCTTTCCATGTTCTCTTTTGTCCAAGCTGACAGTGGTTTTGTTCATACAGCTCTCTCAAAAACTTTGTTGGTTTAGCATGCAGGAAGCAGGTGTCCAAGCCATCAGACAGTAAGACTTTCCACAAGTCTTTCTTAGATAACTGCATCTTCAATTCTGATTTACAAATTCCAAATTTAGTAAAGTTTCAAATGGGGCATTTTCATCTGGAAATTTGATTTCCAGAAACTTGTAAGTTCCAGAATCACTTTCTGTTTTCTTTGTGCCCAAAAGTTCAGTCCTTAGTATATTTCGCTAATCTAGTATTTTGCTATAAGCTGCAAGGAGAAGCGAAGCCACATTCTCCAAGTTTACCTTGGAAAGTTCTTCAGCTAAATGCTCAGGTTTGCCATTTTCAAATTCTGTCTTCCATGTAACACCAGGAGTTAATCTTTCTAAGTTCTCTGCAACTTTAAAACATGGATTTCCTTTCCTCCAGGTTCCAATAATAGGTTCATCATTTACTTCTGAGGCATCATAGAAAGTCTCTTTAGTGTCCATTTTACTATCAACAGTCTCTTCAAAATGATCTAGGCCTTTTCCATCAAGCATTTCACAATTCCTCCAAATAGTACCCCTTACCCATTTATAAAAACCATTCCAACATTTTGGTAATTACAAAAGCACTTCCCCACTCCTCGGTACCAAATTCTGTATTAGTCAGCCAAAGGGGTGCTAATGTAAAATACCAAAAATGTGTTGGTCTTTACAAAGGGTATTTATTTGGGGTAGAAGTCCACAGATATCAGGCCATAAAGCGTTAAGTTTCTTCTCAACAAAGTTCATTGCCACATGTTGGAGCAGGACAGCTGCCTACGTATGCCAGGTTTCAGGCTTCTTGTGTTCCTCTCTTCCCGGGGCTGCATTTCTCTCCAGGCTTAGCTCCTTTAGTTCCTTCACAAGGTCAGCTGTAGACTATCAGGTGAATGGCTCTCTTCTCTACTCCTGGGGCCTTCTTTTCCAACATCAAAACTGCTTCTCAAAAACGCCTTTAACTCTGTTCTTTGCCTTGCCTGTTATATTCGATTCCCCACTCACCATGGAATGGGGCTCAGAGCCCTACTGACATGGCCCCATCTATGCCCTAATCATAATTTAATCATGCCCAGATTAACAGATCAGTTTACAAGCATGATCCAATTATACTTTTGAAATTCATAATTACATCAAACTTCCCAACTGTAACAGGTACTGTATTTTGTGAAAATCTTTTCTGCATCAACCAGGAGGATCATGTGATTTTTCTTCAATTTATCAATGTGGTTTATTACAATAAGTGGTTTTCTTGTGTTGAAACATCCTTCCATACTTGGGATGAAACCCACTTGCCATTGGGGTATAATTACTTCAATGTCCTTTTAGATTCTCTTTGCAGGTATTTTGTTGAAGGTTTTTACATCTATATTCATTAAAAATATTGGTCGCCAATTTAGTTTTTTTTTTGCAGTGTCTTTATCCGTTTTTGCTAGTAGGGTGATGTTGGCTTCATAGAATGTGGTTGGTATTATTCTCTCTTGTTCCATTTTTTTGGAAGAGCTTGAACATGATTGCTATTAGTTCATTTTTGAATGATTGGTAAAATTCACCTGGGAAGCCATATGGTTGCAGGATTTTCATCTTTGTGAAGTTTTTGATGATTGTTTCAATCTCTTCCCTTGTGGTTGGTTTGTTGAGGTCTTCCATTTCTTCTAGGGTCAATGGAAGTGGTTTGTGTGTTTCTAGGAATTTGTCCATCTTGTCTATATTGTCCAGTTTTTTGTCATATAGTTGTTCATAGTATCCTTTTATAATCTCTTACTTCTGTAGGATCAGTGGTATTGCCCCCCGCTCATTTCTGATTTTATTTATTTACATGCTTTCTTTTTTTCTCTGTCAGTTTAACTAAGGGTTTTTCAATTTTGTTGATCTTCTCAAAGAATCAACTTTTGGTTTTGTTGCTTCTCTCTTTCTTTCTTTTTTTTTTTTTTGTTGTTGTTCTCATTTCATTTATTTCTGCTCTGATCTTTACAATTTCTTTCCTTCAGCTTGGTTTGGGATTAGTTTGCTGTTCTTTTTCTAGTTCCTCCAGGTCTGCAGTTAAATCTTCAATTTTAACTCTTTCTTCTTTTTTAAATATAAGCATTGATGGTTATAAATTTCCCTCTCAGCAGTGCCTTTGCAGTGTCCTATAGGTTATGATATGTTTTGTTCTTATTTTCATTTGTCTCAAGATATTTTCTGAATTTTCTTACAATTTTTTCTTTGACCTACTGATTATTTAAGTGTGTCTTGTTTAATCTCCATATATTTATGAATTTTCCCTTCTTCCACCCATTATTTATTTCCAGCTTCATTCTGTTATTATTTGAGAAAGTGTTCTGTAAAACTTGAAAGTTTTAAAATTTGTTGAAACTTTTCTTGTGACCCAACATATGGTCTACTTTGGGGGATGATCCATGAGCACTTGAAAAGAAAATATATCCTGCTGTTTTGGGGTGCAGTGCTCTACAGATGTCTGTTTAGGTCTAGTTCATTTATCATATTTTTCAAGTTCTTTTTCTTTACTTATTCTCTGTCCAGATGTTCTATCTATTACTGGGAGTGGTGTATCGAAGGGTCAAACTTTTATTGTAGAGACATCTCTTTCTCCCTTCAGTTTTAACAGTGTATATCTTGGGGCAATCATGTATTTTGAGGCACTCATGTTAGGTGAATAAATATTTAATATAGTTATTTCCTCTTGGAGAATTTCTCTTTTGAATAATATATGATGACCTTCTTCATTCTTTCTAAAAGTTTTGTATTTGAAATCTATTTTTTCCAATATTAGTAAAGCTACTCCAGCTCTTTTTTGGTTACTGTTTGCATGGTATCTTTTCCCAACCTTTCACTTCTGACCTGGTTGTATCCTTATGTCTGAGTTGGATCTCTTGTAGACAACATTCAGATGACTCATTTTTTAAATCCATTCTATCAGTCTATGTCTTTTGATTGGGGAGTTCAAGCCATTAACTTCAATGTTATAACAGTAAGTACATTTCTTACTTCATCCATTTTGTCATTTGTCTCTCTGTTCTTGTGTCATTTTATTTTCTGTTTTCTTATCCTTTAGCTTTACCCTTCCTAATAATATTCATTTCTAAACTCTTCTTGAGATATTTTGCCCTTGTTTTTTCCATCCAGGCTGCAGCACTCTCTTTAGTATCTCCTGTAATTCTGGTCTTTTGGTAACATATTCTATCAGTTTTTGTTTCTCTGTGAAGAGTTTGAATTCACACGCATTTTTGAAGGTCAGTTTTGCCAGATACAGAATTCTTTGATGGGTGTTTTTCTCTTTCAGTACATTAAATACATCATATCACTTTATTCTTACCTCCATGGTTTCTGATGAAAGGTCAGCATATAATCTTATTCAGTTTCCCTTGTATGTGTTGCTTTGCTTTTATCTCGCTGCTGTCAGAATCTTCTCTTTATCTCTGATATGAGTTGTTATGAATATAGGAGTCTCAGGGTAGGTCTATTTTGATTTGTTCTGTTTAGGGTGTGTTGTCCTTCTTGGATATTGATATTTATGTCTTTTTAAGGTCTGGGAAGTTTTCAGTAATTATTCCTCAAATATTCTGTCTGCCCCTTTTCCATTCTCTTTTACTTCTGAGACACTGTTAATGTGAATGCCTATGCCTTTCACATTTTCATAAATTTCCCTAAGCCTCTGTTCCATTTTTTTCCATTCTCTTCTCTTTCTCTTCTGTGTTTTCCAGTTCAGATGTTCTGTCTTTGAAATCAGTGATTCTGTCTTCAAGCAATTCAAATCTGCTCTTATTTCGCTTTAATGTAGTTTTTTATTTATTTATTTTATTTGTAAAATGATATATAAATACATATGCATATATGTGCATTTGTTTACATAAATGTTATTTGTTTTATATATATATATATATATATATATATACATTTTATAAAGGTGCCTAGATTACCCA
>JAQZBX010027969.1:0-28060 GCA_029593785.1 Cabassous unicinctus
TGAAATAAAAAATGAAAATGGGGACATTACTACTGAACCCACAGAAATAAGAAATCATAAGAGGATACTATGAACAACTGTATGCCAAAAAATTAGACAGTATAGATGAAATGGAAAAATTCCTAGGAATGTATGAAGAAACTACACTGACCCTAGAAGAAATAGAAGACCTCAACAAACCAATCACAAGTAAAGAGAATGAAACAGTCATCAAACAACTCCCCAAAATGAAAAGCTCAGGACCAAGTGGTTTCACAGGTGAGTTATACCAAGCATTCAAAGATTTAACACCAATCTTACTCAAGCTCTTCCAAAAACTTGAACAAGAAGGAATGCTACCAAATGTATTCTATGAAGCCAATATCACCCTAAAACCAATACCAAAGCCAGATAAAGATATTACAAAAAAAAAACAAAATTATAGAACCATTTCCCTAATGAACAGAATGCAAAAATCCTCAACAAAATACTTGCTAATTGAATCCAACAACACATTAAAAGAATATTTCGGTGTGTTTCCAGAGACTGGAGCCTCTGGCCTGCCCATGTGCCAGCTGTGCCTGGAATCTCGGTGGAGCTGCAGCTCCTACTCTACAACTCAATGGACTCACCCAAGTCACCTGGTGAGGAGACGATGATGGACAACAGCCATCCCAGGGAATGGAGAGAGCCTGCAGCTGCAGGCAGGATAATCCCATCCATCGTATCCATGGGATATAAACCCCCTCTCACTTGGAGATGGAGTGGACATCACCAACCCAAACTCCTCAGGATTGGGGGAAGAGCTATGGACTAGAGTGGACTTAATGGCATTCTGTTGTAGACATATTGTGATTCAAGCAATAGAATAAATTACAGCAGTGAGGTGGAGCCAGTGGCCACTGGACACTTTTGGGGCAGGGAAGAGAGGGGCAGTTGTAATACAGGGGCTTTTTCAGGACTTAGGAATTGTCCTGAGTGACATTGTGTTGATGGATATAGGCCATTTTTCATCGGCTTATAGCATGCAGAACTGTGTGGGAGAGAGTGTGGTCTACAGTGTGAACTATGGTCCATGTTTAGTGGCAAAGCCCCAAGATGTGGATGTCCATTGCAGGTGATGTGCCACACTAATGAAAGATGTTTATGTGGGATGTTATGGGAGGTGTGGGAGGTGGGAAACATGGGAATCCCTGTAATTTTTGTATAACATTTATGTAATCTGGGCATCTTTTAAAATAAAAAAAAAAAAGAATAGGCAACTGGATCCAAACAACCTAGTATCAAGAAGTAATGTAATGTCTTATAAAACGTGGAAATAACTCTTTTTTACAATTCCTGTAGGAATCATATTTAGAACCTGATATTGTAAAGAAAACTAATGGATTCATTAAACTTTTATTTCTACAAAAAAAAAAAAATCTCAATTGCTCAACTATAAAATGGGAAAAATCTGAGGCTTTGCAATGATTTATGTGAAATATTTTAGGAGGTTTTGTTAAATCCTTTTTTGAGTCTATGGGACAATGCACCCGCGAGAAAATCTTATGCAATTTTAGTCTACATTAACCAGTTCTACTAAGTACTTTCATAGTACACTTAGGATTTAAAACTCATTTCTAGACCTGATGCTCTAAGAATGAACCAAGATAAGCTGAAGCACATCCAATAGTAACCAGGGTAGTGAGGCATCACAAATGCATACTATTAACAACATTTGAAAAAGCTAGGGATGTTTTTCTTAAAGTCACAAGCAGGATATAACTGTCAAAATTGTTAAAAGATTATCCATGTGGAATAGGGATTGGACTATACATTCCTCTCAACCTCAACATTTCTAATCCCACTTCCTTTCTTTATTTTTCTCTGTTAACATACTATATATTTTACTTGTTCCTCTAATTTCGTTATGTCTCCCCTCCCCCACTAGAATGAAAGCCATATGATTTCTATCTATTTTGTTTACTCATTGCTGTATCCTTTGTGCCTAAAACAGTGCTTGACACATAGTTGGCAATCAGTATTTTCTTGACTAATGAATAACCATAAGAGATGGACTGAAATTAATGGTTGAAAGCCTCATAGATTGAGATTTTGTCCCAGGCTAAGAGAAAGCTTTCTGTTAGAAATATTAGACTTTTCTATCGTGATCCAGAAAGTAGTAAGTCCTCCACCCCTGGAGGAGTTCAAGCATATACTTCTTCAGATAACATTTAGTAAAACTGTTATAGAAGTGATGTTAGTAGACATGTGACACAGATCATCTATTTGGCCTCTTGATGTGCTTCTACAATTTTGTAAAATACATTTAGACTAATTGAGAACCAGCAAATGCCCAAATTAAACATACAACTTTATCCATAAAAAAAAAAAGGCTATTTCATCATGATCAAGTGGGCTTTATACCAGGCATGCAAGGGGGGTTCAACACAAGAAAATCAGTTAGCATGATATACCACATTAATAAGAAGAAAAGTCACATGATCCTATCAATTGATGCAGAAAAAGCATTTGACAAAATACAGCATCCTTTCTTGATAAAAATTCTACAAAGGATAGGAATTGAAGGAAACTTTCTCAACATGATAAAGGCCATATATGAAAAATCCACAGCTAACATTGTACTCAATGGTGAAAGACTGAAAGCTTTCCCATTGAGATCAGGAACAAGACAAAGATACCCACTGTCACCACTGTTGTTCAATATAGTGCTAGAGGTTCTAGCTAGAGCAATCAGGTAAGAAAAAGAAATAAAAGGCATCCAAATCAGAAAGGAACAAGTAAAACTTTTGCTATTGCAGATGAAATTATCCTATACCTAGAAAGTCCTGAAAAATCTACAGCAAAGGTACTAGAAGCTAATAAACGATTTCAGTAGAATGTCAGGATACAAGATCAATATGCAAAAATCAGTGATATTTCTATACACTAGTAATGCACAATCTGAAGAGGAAGTCAGGAAAAAATTCCATTTACAATAGTAAGTAAAAGAATCAAATATTTAGGAATAAACTTAACCAAGGATGTAAAGCAATTGTACTCAGAAAACTAAAATGCAATAGTAAAAGAAAATTTTAAAAGACCTAAAAAATTAGAAGAACATTCCATGTTCATGGATTGGAAAACTAAATAACAGTAAGATGTCAATTCTACCCAAATTGACATATAGATTCAATGCAATCCTGATTTAAAAATTCCACCAACAATTTTTTAACAAATGAAAAACACAATTATCATTTATTTGGAAGTGTAAGGGGCCCCAAATAGCCAGAAACATCTTAAAAAGGGTAAGCAAAGTTGGAGGACGTTCACTTCTGGACTTTAAACCTTATTACCTAGCTACAGTGGTAAAAAAATAAAATAAAATAAAAATAAAAAACCATCATGGTACTGACATAAAGACAGACACAGAGACCAATGGAACTGAATTGATAGTTCAGAAACAGACACTCACATCTATGGTCTAGTGATTTTTGACAAGCCTGTCTAAGCCACACAGCTGGGTAAGAACAGTCTATTCAACAAATGGTACAGGGAGAACTAGATATTCATACCCAAAAGTAAGAAGGAGGTCCTCTATCTCACACCTTATACAAAAATTAACTCAGAATGGATCAAAGACCTAAATATAAAAGCTAGAACCATAAAGATCTTAGAAGAAAATGTAGCAAAACATCCTCAAGACCTGGTGGTAGGTGGTGGATTCTTAAATCTTGCACCAAAAGCACGAGTAATGAAAGGAAACATTTTTAACCATATTTGTGATTTAAAGGACTTCGTCAAGAACGTGAAAAGACAGTCCACTCAATGGGAGAAAATATTTGGAAACCGCATATCAGAAAAGGGTTTGATTTCCATTCTATGTAAAGAGATCATACAAGTCAACAATAAAAGAGCAAGCAATCCAATTTTAAAATGGGCAAAAGGCTTAAATAGACATTTCTCCAAAGAGGAAATACAAATGGCTAAAAAGTACAAGAAGAAATTTCAATATCACTACCTTTTAAGGAAATGCAAATCAAAACGACAGTGAGATACCATCTCACACAGCATGGAATGGACATGATTTAAAAAAAAAAAAACAGAAAACAATAAGTGCTGGAGAGGATGCGAGGAAATAGGAACACTCCTTCACTTTGGTGGGATTGTAAAATGGTGCAGCCTCTGTGGAAGACACTGTGGTGGTTCCTCAGGAAGTTAAATATAGAACGGCCATATGATCAGCAATTCCTCTAGTAGGAATATACCTAGAAGAACTGAGAGCAGAGACATGGACAGACATCTGCACATTGATGTTCATAGAGGCATTATTTACAACTGCCAAAAGATGGAAATGACCCAAGTATCTGTCAACCAATGAATGTATAAAAAACAAATGTGATATATACATATGATGGAATACTATGGTGCAGTAAAAAGAAATGAAATTGGGACATATATGGTAACATGGATGAATCTTGAAGACATCATATTAAGTGAAATAAGACAGACACCAAAGGACAAATAATACATGGTCTCATTAATATGAACTAAGTATGAAGAATGAACACATGAAGTTATAACCTAGAGTATAGGTTATTAGGATATAAAAGATGGTTGTGAAGGAGTACTGATGCTTAATATATGTAGAAGTTTTAGTTAACTTGACTCTCAATGTGTGGAAATGGATAGAGTTGATGGTAACACCTTATAGTGAGTAACAGCTTGTTTATAAATGGGAATGTGGCTGAAAAGTGTAGCCTAGGGATGTAAATGTCAATTGAAAGAAAGCTAGAGATTAATCTCAGGACTAAATAATACAGTGAACCCAGAGGTGGATGAGAATTGTGGTTAATAGTACAAATATAAGAATGTCCTTCTGTGAACTAGAACGGATGTACATCACTATTGCAAGGTGGGGGGAATGTGGAAAAGCTTGGAAAAATACAATTAATGTAAACTGTGGGCTATAGGTAACAGCAATACTGTAATATTCTTGCATCAAAGCCAAAGATGTATTGTGTTGGGAGCTGATGTGGCTCAAGCAGTTGTGCTTCTACCTCCCAAATGGAAGGTCCCAGAGTTGGTTCCCAGTGCCTCCTGAAAAAAAAGGAAAACAAATGAAAAAACCAACTCAGGGAAGCAGATGTGGCTCAGTGGTTGAGCAGGGGCTTCCCACATATGAGGTCCTGGGTTCAAGCCGTGGCCTCTGGTATCTCAAAAAAAAAAAAAAAAAAAAAAAAAAAAAAAGATGTATTGTGTTAATAATAGTGAGGTATGGAAAAATATGTCAAATGGACCATAGTTAGTGGTAATAGTCTGATGATATTATCTCCTAATCTATAACAAATATTCCACAATGGTGTGGTGTGTTCGTGAATGGTTGTTGTATGGGAATTCTACACATGTGCATGATTGTTTTATAAGTTCACAACTTCTGTAATAAAAATATATTAAAGAAACGAAGGTGAAGGATCTCTCCTGTCCATTGTGAAGTGTAGATTGAGTACCTGCTATTTATCGGCCCCAACCTGGAGCAGTGTTTAGCCCTCCCAAGAGACTGGCCTTGATGGGACTTCTTTCCCTGCTCTTTGAATGCTTTATGCTGATTGACAAGGAGATTTTTTGCCCTTTCTGGACTCTCTATTCTGTGTTCTCATGATGCAGTGTTGTAACAACTCACTCAACAGCCCCCGCATATCCAAAACCCCAAGTAGGACCACTCATGAATGAACTGTACCACCAACACTGGGTGATCCCAGAACCAGAAGCATGCAAGTATTGGCAGAGGAGATAACAGACTCAGACAGGCATATGTACCGTGGACTCTTCTGTAGCTGTCTGAAAAGTAGCTGAATCCAAGATGGTGAGAATTCCAGTGATCACCTCTTAAGGTCCTCCAGGAAGACAGAAGTTTAGAGAGGTAAAGAGAGCACTTCTTTCAAAGAAAAATAGCTAGAAGATGGCAGAGACTGTCTGGAAGTCTGATCTGGGGCTCAGGACAACAGGGGAGGGTGAGACACAACCCAGAAGAAGAGGGGCAAAGGAAAGGAATCTCAGCTGTCTGGAAAATCCCACGAGTAGAAGTACAAAAGCAGCAGCAGTTTCCCTTACCCCACCTATGGAGTAAATAGTGGTCTGCAGACTGCAGTGGCTGTGGACTGCAATGGCTGAAGACTAAGGGGTTGCAAGTTCCTCTTACGCAAGAAAGGGGATAGGAAGGGACACTGCCTACAGCAAATTCAGATTTTGGCCAGGGAACTTGATCTACTGCATTGGTGGGTCACACACTTCCAGGCTGGGTGGGGCCACAACATTTTTTACCTTGAGAGCTGGAAGGGAGCTAAAGATAATTTGCCTTCTCAAACACCCTCCCTACTTTCCCGGGCTGGTTGCTGAAGAGACAGAAGGAGGAAAGGTGTGGCCAGCCAAGGGAAAACAGCTCTGGAAAAGTTAGGTTTTGAGGCTTAGCCAGCCTTGAAGACATTGCTTCCGCACCACCCACCAACCTGAGGATTTACACAGAATGCATTCCCCCAACACCTGGGGTCTGAGCTGAGAGGTCTGCCAAGGAGTGCCACCTGCTGGTCAGACCAGAAAAATGAATGAAAAAGGAAAGCAAATAAATAAGTTAATAGATAAATAAATAAATAAATAATAAATAAATAAATAAATAAAGCAAGATGTTGCCTTTACTGCCACACTCCCCAAGGCAATTGGAAACTGCTCTGTACCCCATTACTCCTTAGACCTGGTTTAAGCACTTAAACAGGAGCAATCCTAAATATCTAGAATAAGTTGAACCAAGAGTCAAAGAAAAATGCCTAAGAATTACTTCCTGAAAGCCTCCTTTATGCTCAAATGTGGTCTCTCTAAGCCAAACTCGGCATAAAAATTCACTACCTTCTCCCTGGTATGGGACATGACTTCCAAGTATGACCCTACCTGGCACAGAGGGATTATTAACAAGTGCCAACTATTGATGCATTTGAAAAAAGACCTTGACCAAAAGGGGGAAATATTAAATACAAATGAGTTTTTATGACTAAGAGATTTTAATGTGAGTCAGGTGATCATTCAAGAGGTTACGCTTATGCACATCTCAGGAGGATCTCACTAACTGCTACAGTAAACAGTGCCTCAAATAGGGGTGATCTTGAGGGCTCTAAAGACATCTAAACACTATAGTCAGGCTAGACAATCCCAAGAAATTGGCACCCCATCAGTGCACCTTACCTTAGAATATATGATAACTTATCTCCTCAATGTATCAGAGATAGATTCATTTATAATTTTCCCACACATAGTTTCTCTGCCCTTTTATTTGAACCTATAATTAGCACTATACCCATTAAATATATGCCCCAGAGACTTAATCTTCTTGCTGTTTATATGCCGGTTGAGCTCTGAATCAGCAGAGTTTCAGCCAACACCTACTCTCCAGTTCATTGAACTCACCCAGGATGAGGTATCAAATGGATCTTGATGGACAACACCCATCCCAAAAAATCAGAGAATATCTACAACTGTAAGCAAAACAGTTCCATCTATCTGCTCCATGGGATCTAAGTCCCCTCTCAACTGGTAGCAGAGTGGGCACCAATATCCCAAAATCCTCAATGAGGAGTTAACAAACTTAAGAGGGGAATGCAACTATTGACCAAAGTAGACTTATTATTCTAATAATGGAATAACTTGTAACATAGATATAAAGACAGTGGTCACCAAGAAGTTCTGAGGGGAGGAAGAGGGAAAATAGGTGTAACATGGGGGCATTCTGTGGACTCTGGTATTGTTCTGCATAATATTACAATAATGGATAAAAAGCCATTATATATTTTGTCAATACTTATAGAATTGTGCTGTGAAAAGTGTATGTCAAAATGTGAACAATAAACCATGGTTAGTAGCATTGCTTCAATACATGTTCATCAACTGTAACAAATGTGCCACACTAATGAAAGTTGTTAATGGGGCAAAGTGTGGGAGAGGGAAATGGTGGAGTATATGGGAATCCCCTATATTTTCAATGTAGCAGTTTTGTAATCTAAAGCTACTTTAAAAATAAAGGAATAAATAAATAAGTAAATAAATACAATCACAACAAAAACAAAACAAAAAAAGATATTACACCCAAATAGTATCCAAAAGGGAGCAGGCATAGCTATACTGATGTCAGAATTTAAAAAAGATTTTAAATGTAAAAACTTGATAAGAGATGCAGAAGGTCCTTACATGTTAATAAAAAGGATAATCCACCAGGAAGGAGTAACAGTCATAAATATCTATGCACCTAACAAGGGTGCCCCAAAATACATGTGCCAAACTCTGGCAAAGCCGAAAGGAGAATCAGACATCTCTACAATAATAGTTGGGGTCTTCAACAGGCCACTCACATCAACAGATAGAACAACTAGACAGAATATCAACAAGGAAAAAGAGAACTTGAATAATATGATTAACGAGCTGGACCTGACAGACCTATATAGAACATTTCACCTAAAATCAGCAGGTTAAACTTTCTTCTCAAGGGCTTATGGCTCTTTCTCCAAGATAGATCATATGTTGGGCCACAACACAGTTTTCAATAAATTCAAGAAGATGGAAATTATACAAATCACCTTCTCTGATCATAATGGAATGAAGCTGGAAGTCAATAATAGGCAAGAAAGAGGAAATTTTGCAAATATATGGAGGCTAAACAAGACATTCTTTTCAATCAATGGGTCAAAGAAGAAATTGCAAGAGAAATTAGTAGATTTCTAGAGATGAATTAAAATGAGAAAACAACATAACAAAACTTATAGGATACAGTAAAATCAGTGCTCAGAGGGATATTTATAGCCCTACATTCCTATATTAAAAAAGAAAAAAGAGCTAAAATCAAAGAACTAAACTGAAAAACTGGAGAAACTAGAACAAGAACAGCAAACCTATCCCAAACCAAGAAAAAGAAAGAGATAAAGATTAGAGCAAAAATTAATGAAATTGAGAAAAAAAAAAAAGAAAATCAACAAACCAAAAGCTGCTTATTTGAGAAAATCAATAAAATTGAAAAACCCCTAGTGAAACTAACAAAGAAAAATAGAGAGCGCATGCAAAAATCAGGAAAGAAAGGAGGGGGAGCATTGCGACTGATCCCACAGAAATAAAATCATCATACGAGGATGTTAAGAGAAACAGAATGCCAACAATTTAGTCAACCTAGATGAAATGGGCAAATGCACAAACAACCTATATTTATTCTATATAAATACAGGAACTCAACAAATCAATTGTAAGTAATGAGATTGAATCAGTTATCAAAAACATTCCAACAGGCCCCAGGAATAGAACCTGGAGCCTCCTTATGAAGGCAAGCCAGCCTGCGCGGTGAGCTGATGCAGCAAGATGGCGCAACAAAAGGAGACAAGCAGACACAGAAAAAAAATAAAAAACACAAAGCAAATGGACAAAGCTAGCACAGCAGCAAGGGGGGGAGGGGATAAATAAATACATAAAAGATTTAAATTAAATTAAAAATTTCCAACAAAGAAATGTCCAGGAGCAGATGACTTCACAGGTGAATTCTACAAATATTTTGAGAAGAATTAGCACCAATGCTATTTAAACTCTTCCCCAAAAATTGAAAAGTAGAGAAAATTACCCAAAACATTTTATGAAGCCATCATCCTAATAACAAAGCCAAATAAAGACACTACAAGAAAAGTAAAGTACAGACCAATCTCTCTAATGAACATATATGCAAAAGTTCTCAACAAAATACTTGCAAATCAAATCCAACAGCACATAAAAACAATTACACATCATGATCAAGAGGGTTTTATTCCTGGTATGCAAGTGTGATTCAACATAAGAAAATCAGTTAACATAATGCACCTCATTATCAAATCAATGGGAAAAAAAACACATGATCAGCTCAATTGATGCAGAAAAGACATTTGACAAAATCCAGCATCGATTCTTGATAAAAAAACTCTTCAAAAGATAGGTATAGAAGGAAAATTCCTCAACATAATAAAGGGTGTATATGAAAATACCACAGCCAACATCATATTCAATTGGAAAATGTTGAAAGCTTTCCTTCTAAGAGCAGGAACAAGACAAGAATGGACACTGATATTCAACATTATGCTAGAAGTCCTAGCTAGATCAATTTGGCAAGAAAAAAAAAGGGCATTCAAATTGGAAAGGAAGCTAAATGCTCACTCTTCACAGGTGACATGATCCTATATTTAGAAAATCCTGAGACATCTACAACAAAGCTACTTGAACTAATAAATAAATAGTTCAGCAAAGTGGCAGGATACAAGATCAAAATGAAAAAAAATCAGTAACATTTCTATACACTAGCAGTGAGCAAGCTGAGGAGAAAATCAAGAAAAAAACTCAATTTACAATACAAGAAAAAGACTCAAATATCTAGGAATTAATTTAAACAGAATGTTAAGCATCTGTATTCAGAACTACAAAACACTGCTAAAAGAAATCAAATAAGACCTAAACAAATTGAAGGACATGCCGTGTTCATGGACTGGAAAACTAAACATTGTGAGGATGTCAATTCTACCCAAATTGATTATAAATTCAATACCATACCAATCAAAATTCCAACAGCAAATTTACAGAAATAGAAAAGTCAATTATCATATTTATTTGGAAGGGAAAATGGTCCCAAATAGCCAAAAATATCTTTAAAAAAGAAGAACAAAGTCAAAAGACTCACACTCCCTGAACTTGAAATATATTACAAAACTACAGTAGTCAAAACAGCATGATATTGGCATAAAGATAGACACATTGATCAATGGAATTAAATTGAGAATTCATAAATAGATCCTCACCACTATGGACAAATGATTTTCCATAAGCCTACCAAGTACACTTTTCTGGGACAGAAAAATCTCTTCAATAGATGATGCTGGGAGGACTGGATATTCATAACCAAAAGAATGAAAGAGGACCTGTATCTTACTCCCTATACAAGAATCAACTCAAAATGGATCAAAGACCTAATCATAAAAGCCAAGACCATAAAACTCTTAGAAAATAATGTAGCGAAACACCTACAAGACCTTGTAGTAGATGGGGGTCTCTTAAGCCTTATACCCAAAGCATAAGCAACAAAAGAAAAAATTAGATAAATGGGACCTCCTCAAAATTAAACTCTTCTGTATTTCAAAGGACATTGTGAAGTGGATACAAGGGCAGCCTACTCAATGGGAGAAAATATTTGGAAATCACGCATCCAGAAAGTGTCTAACATCCATGATGTATAAAGAGATACTACAACTCAATAATAAAAATACAAATGACCCTATTAAAAAATGGGCAAAAGACATGAATAGACAGTTTTCTAAAGAAGAAATAGAAATGGTGAAAAAACACATGAAAAAAATGCTCAGGATAACAGGCTATTAGGGAAATGCAAATCAAAACTACAATGAGATGTCATTTCACACCTATTAGAATGGCCACTATTAACTAAACAGAAAACTACATGTGCTGTAGAGGATATGGAGAGATAAGAATGCTCATTCAATGTTAGTGGGAATGTAAAATGGTACAGCCACTGTGGAAGTCTATTTCGCAGTCCATAAGGAAGTTAGATATAGACCTAACATTGGACCTGGTAGTATCACTACTAGGTATATACCCAAAAGACCTGAAAGCAGTGACTTGGAGAGAATGTGAACACTGATGTTCACAGTGACACTATTCACAATTGCCCAAAGATGGAAACAACCCAGGTATCCATCAACTGACAAATGGACATTTCTTATGAGTGGAATCATGTAATATATGGGCTTCTGTTATTGGATTCTTTCACTTAGCATAATGTTTTCAAGGTTGATCCATTTTGGGGCATGGATCAGTACTTCACTCCTCCTTGTCTGAAGAGGATCCTATAGTAGGGTCCAGAGGGTTAAATGGTGACCCCCAAATGATGTCTTTCCAGAACCTGTGAATTTTCTCTTATATGACAAAATTTGTGACAGAATTTGGGATCTCAGCGTATATCATCCTGGAATATTGTGGCACCTAATGTAATGCTGGAGCATCCTCACACAAAAAGAGGAGGAGAGCAAGAGAGAGAGATGGAGGAGACCACCACATGAAGACAAAGACACAGTGACATTGTGGAGGGATCAAGCTAAGACCAAGGCAGAGATTGTAATGATGTGTCAACAAGCCAAAGAAGTCCATGGAACATTGGAAACAACCAGAAGCTTGAAGATGGGCATAGAATAAACTCTTCTTTAGTGTCTGCAGAAGATACCCACACTATAGAAACTTGATTT
The DNA here is from genome assembly GCA_029593785.1 of Cabassous unicinctus. Classification (NCBI taxonomy): domain Eukaryota; kingdom Metazoa; phylum Chordata; class Mammalia; order Cingulata; family Chlamyphoridae; genus Cabassous; species Cabassous unicinctus. The sequence goes on from JAQZBX010027969.1 coordinate 12,261, forward strand.
CAAAATTCTGGCATCAGAAATTTGAGAGAATACATGTTTGATATTTTAAGACACCAAGTTGTGATCATTTGATTTGGCAGCCCTGGGGAATTAATACAAATGTGGGTATAGTGAAGTGAGATGCCACTAAAGCCAATACCTAAAAATGTGCAGGTGACTTTCAGATTGGGTAATGGGTAGAGGCTGGAAAAATTTTGAGATGCATGATATAAAAAGCCTAGATTGTTTAAAAGACTGCTGCTAGTAATGCAGACATCAAAAGTGCAACTTTGAAGGAAATGAGGAACATTTTGATTTGCTGGAAACTGGAGTGGAGGTGATCCTTGTTATAAAGAGACAGAGATAGAGTATTCATTCAGATCTATTGCTGCAAGGAAAGCAGAAATGGTAAGTGATTGTGATGGTTAAGTTTATGTGTCAACTTGACCAGGTAATAGTGCCCAGTTGATTAGTCAAGCAAGCATTGGGCTAACTGTAATACAAGGACAGTTCATGAATTTTAATCATCAGTGAGTTGATTGCATATATGGCTGTTAACATCTACAATCAACTGAGGAGGTTTCCATCAGCAATGAGTGATATCTCATCCAATCAGTTGAAGGCCTTAAAAAGAGAAGTGATTTCAGCATTCAGACAGAGAATCCCCATCTCTACTTCAGATAGCCGTCATCTCCTAGGAAATTCAATGAGGACCTTCATCTGTGTCCCTGGCTTGTAGCCTGCCCTATGGAATTTGGAATTGTGCATTCCCACGGTCGTGTGAGACAATTTTATAAAATCTCATGCTATTTACAGATATCTTCTGTTTGTTCTGTTTCCCTAGAAAACCCTGACAAACACAGCTTGGTAAAGGGAGTTATTCTTAAGAAGCAGAATCTTAAAAATGAGATTTCTGAATTGGTTCTGGGATTTTTGCAATTGGCTCTCTACTCTGATTAGATTCAAGGACATTTATGATGGTGTTTCCAATAATCAAGAGGTCACTGACAGTCCATGGTGTGAGTTGGCTGTAGAGATATGCAAAATATCACCACTGGATATGACTACTTCTATGCTTATAAGAGGCAAGGATATGGGTAAGAGTGTTTTTAACACCATAACAGAGTTTTGTGGAGTTAAAAGGTAAAATGATGTTGGCTGGCTTTTCCTAAATATGCTGGATACAGTTACAAAAGAAAGGGATGAGCTAAAGACTTCAAATTTGCAACTTAAGTGTGACATGAATGATGTGAAAATTTCTATGTGTGCTCTGAAAGAAAATTATGTTTCATGTAGCTGCAGATTTGAGATCTCTGTAAACCAGATTCAGAGTCTCATTGTATGTATAGCAGAGTTACAATGGAAACTAATATCTCAAACTTGCAGGGTGTCAGCTGTTAAAGTGAAGGCATTGATTGGAAAAGAATGGGGTCCTGAAAATTGGAATGTAGATATATGGGTTGATAATGATAGCAGTGGGGATATTGGAGCCCTAAATTCTGATGAGTCTTTGCCAGATAAACCTGTAATGGTCTGTCCTGCAGAAATAGCCAACTGACTTCCTGCCTGCCCTGAAGACAAAGTTTCCTGGCCTTTGGTCAACCCTGAGGAAACAGCTTCTGGTCCTCCATTCTACCTTAAGGAGTCTGCTTTTTAACTTTTCCACATGAAGAAGTTAATCCTGTTTGACCAGATGAAACTACAAAGGAATACCCTAAGGAAATTGGCTAATAGATCATGAAGTACCTAGAAGTAAAATAGATGGACAGTCTACTAAATTCTTACTTGATCTGTATAAGTAGAAGAGTTCTAGAACAAGTGAACTAAAGTCTAACTTGAATTACAGAAACAGAGGGTCATGAACCCTTAATCAATTCCCAGACTTTAGACAGTTTACAGACGTAGAGCCCCTCGAATGAGGAGAAGGTGTTACACTGCCAAAATTTTATACTGTTAAATTTCCTCCCAGCCTTCCCCAAAGAGACTTATGGCCTTTTAACTGGGTAAATGTGTACTTGGGAAAAGGAAATGATCAGACATGTTGGGGATTATTAGACACTGGCTCAGAAGTGACATTAATTCCAGGAAGCCTAAAACAACACTGTGGTCCATCAGTCAGAGTAGGGGCTTATGAAGGGAAGGTGATCAATGGAGTTTTAGCGATGGTTCACTTCGCAATGGGTCCAGTGGGTCCTGGGACTGATTCTGTGGTTATTTCTCCAGTGCTGGAATGCAAAATTGGTATAGACATACTCAGCAACTGGCAGAATACATTGGTTCCCTGACTTGTGGAGTGAGGACTATTATTGCAGGAAAGACCAAGAGGAATGCACTAGAACTGTCCCTACCTAGCAAAATAGCAAATCAAAAGCAGATTCCTGGAGATATTGCAGAGATAAGTGCCAATATCAAGGACTTGAAGGTTACAGAGGTTGTGGTTCCCAACGCATCCTCATTCAGCTCTCCTATTTGGCCTGTGTAGAAATCAGATGGATCTTGAAGGATGACAGTGGATAATCACAAACGTAACCAAGTGGTGACTCAAACTGCAGCTGCTGTTCCAGATGGGGTGCTTTGCTTGAGCAAACCAACACATCACCGGAACCTAGTATGCAGCTATTGATCTGGCAAATGCTTTTTTCTCAATTGCTTTTAGTAAGGACCACAAAAAATAATTTGCTATCAGCTGATAAAGCCAGCAAGATACCTTCACTGTCCTACTTCAGGGGTATATCAACTCTCCAGGTCAATGCCATAATATTGTCCACAGGGAATTTCATTGTCTCTCCCTCCCACAAGATATCACACTGGTTCATTATATTGATGATATGTTAATTAGACCTAGTGATCAAGAATTAATAACTACTCAAGAATTATTGGTAAGGTATTTGTATGTCAGAGGAAGGGAGAAATATCCAACACAAAACTAGGGGCCTTCCACCTCAGTGAAATTAATAGGTGTCAAGAAGTGTAGGATGTATAAAGATGTACCTTCTAAAGTGAAGGATAACCTGTTGTATCTGGCCTCTCCTATGACCAAATGAAAAGCAGGGTGCCTAGTTGGCCTCTTAGGATTTTGGCGACAAGTTGTTCCTCATCTAAGTGTGCACCTCTAGCCCATTTACTGAGACAAGAAAAGCTGCTCATTTTTTAAAACTTTATTTTTAAAGACATTTTGGATTACAAAAAAGATACATTAAAAAATAGGGGTTTCCAATATACCCCACCCTCTCATATTATCCCCTATTAATAACATGTTATATTAGTGTGGTACAAATATTGAAACATTGTTACTAACCATGGTCTATAGTTTACATTATGGTTTACACTTTGCACTGTACAATTTTACAGGTTTTGATAAAATGCATAATGGCCTGTATCCATCATTGCAATATCATGCAGAACAATTCCAAGGCCCTAAAAATGTCCTATGTCCCACCAATTTTTCCCTCAGAACCTATGGAAACCACTATCTTTATATAACTGTCACAAGTTCCTTTGTTACTGCAATAATAATAAGTCTACTTTGGTCCACGGCTGCATTCCCCCCTTATGTTTGTTCATTCCTCAATCTTGAGGATTTTGGAATGATGAAGCACACTCTGCTTCACATTGAAGAGAGGCTTAGATCTTATGCAGCAGATAGAAGGAAATGTTTTACTTGCAGTTTTAGATATCTTTGCCTTTTTGTATGAGGGTTGTTCATCATCATTTTGTTAATTGTCCTGTGTGAGTCCGATGAACTGGAGAGTAGGTGCTGGCTGCAAGTCTGCTGAGATTCAGGGCTCAACCGGCATATGAACAGACCAAAGATTTAAGTCTCAAGGACATATATTTAATGGGTATAGTGCTAATTATAGGTTCAAATAAAAGGGGTAAAGGGAATAAAAGAATCATGCACAAGAAAATTATAAATGAGTCTAACTCTGTTACTGGGGAAATAGGTTATCATATATTACAAGGTAAGCCCACCGATGGGGTGTTAATTTCATTGGGTTGTGTGCCTTGCCTATAGTGTCCAGACATCTCTAGAGCCTTCAGGAGCACCCCTTATTTGTGGCTCTGTTTACAATGACACTTAGTGAGATCCATCTGAAATGTACATAAGCATAATCTCTGGAATGACCTCCTGTCTCACTTTGAAATCTCTTAGCTGTAAAATCTCTTTTGAATTTAAGGCCTTTTCATCAAAGTCTTTTTCCAAATGCGTCACTGGCTGGTGCTTGGCAATAGTCCCTCAGTGCCAGGGAGACTCATCCCTGCAAGTCATGTCTCACACCAGGGGAAAGGAAGTGTGTTTATTTCCTGAATTTGGCTTAGAGAGAGGCCACATTTGAGTAATAAGAAGGTTTTCTGGAGGTAACTCTTAAGCAATAGATATTATTTAGCTAAGTTTCAATTTTACAAGAATAAAGTTCAAAAGTACAAGCATTAATATCAAGGGCTTGGTGTATTGGTCTGTTTCATTTATTAGGCACTATATACTCTAGAGATTCTTGCCACTCTATTAGAGAACATAGCAAGACTCAACAGGCTAGGAATGTAATACTTTGTTGGTTATTGTGTGGGACTCCACCAACTGAGATAGCACCCTATCACCACACGTACACATTCATATTCCATACAGGCATGCCCCACATGCACCCTTCCCTACATATCCTCCCTACAACTGATATCAGTGACCTTCTCCTGCCAAAGTTGCCAAAAGAACACTCCCACAATTATATTCCCAACCACTCTACCTCCCCAGAGTTCACCTATTCCTTCTTCCAGCCTTCCCCTCAGGTCTACAGATAACCCAACTTACCCCCAACTCTGCTCACACTCACACTACAGCATGGCCAACACCATTCACATCACTGTACCACCGCCCACTGCCAAACCTCCCCCATCCACCTTATTATAGACTCTACCCATATTGAGTATCAGCTCACCACTCTCTACTCCCCTTCTATCTCCTGGTAACCTGTCTTCCAGACTCTTCCTCTGTGGGTCTGCTCAATATCCCTATTTCATATCAGTAATATCATGCAATATGTGTCCTTTAGTGACAGTCTTACCTCACCCAACATAAGGTCTTTGAGAGTCATCCATGTGTCAATACTTCATTCCTGCTTACAGCTGATTAATATTCTATCATATGTATATACCACATTTTATTTATCCATTCATCTGTTGATGGAAAGTTGGGTTGCTTCCAACTTTTGGCAAATGAGAATAATGCCATGATGAACATTGATATGCATATATTTGTTCACATTCCAGTTTTCAATTCTTCTGGGTATATTCCTAGAGTGGCATTGTCAGATCATATGGCAATTCTATACTTAGCTTCCTAAGGAACTGCTAAACAATCCTCCACAGTGGCTGCACCATTCTGCATTCCTACCAGCAGTGGATGAGTGTTCCCTTTCCTCCACATCCTCTCCAATACTTGTAGCTTTCTTTTTTAATATAAAGAGATCAGGCAACTCAACGATAAAAAGACAAACTACTGGATTGAAAAATGGACAAAAGACTTGAAAAGACAACTGTCCAAAGAAGAAATACAAATGGCAAAGAAACACATGAAAAAATGTTCAACATCACTAGTGATTACAGAAATGCAAATCAAAACTACAATGAGATATTGTTTCACACCTATTAGACTGGCCACTATTAAAAAGTCAGAAAACTGTAAATGTTGGAGAGGATATGGAGAGATAGGAACACGTATTCACTCTAGGTGGGAATGTAGAATGGTACAGTCACTGTGGAGGAGTGTTTGGCAGTTCCTAAGGAAGTTGAATATAGACTTGCCAGGTGACTTGACAATATCATTACTAGGTATATACTCAGAAGAACTGAGAGTAGTGATGCGAATAGACATCTGCTCACTGATGTTCATAACAGCATTATTCATAATTGTCAAAAGGTGGAAACAACCCATGTGTCCATCAACTGATGAATGGTGTTACAACCCAACTCCTGAAGGGCATGAGGTGTTGAGACTGCAAAACCAAAAACATACCTGGTATTTAGTCAAGCATAAGCTTTATTGAGACTTATGGACAGGAAAGAATCTTTGACAGTGGCTGGTCAAACAATGAAGTTAGTGCTCCACAAAGAGATGAGAAAATGAGGGGTGATTTAAGGGGTAACAGGGACATTCTTTAGGGGTGATAACAAGGACATTTCATAGGGTATGATAACAGAGTTCCTGCTAGGTCCCAAGACAGCAATACATGGGGTTTGGTGATGTTTTCACTAAGCTTGTAGGAAGGATGTTTACTGCTTTGGGAAGATTATAGTTATGATAATATCTGTACATTCTTTCCCCTCTGAGGAGGGTTGTTAACCTTTAATTTATGCCTAGGTCACACAGGTGGCTACATGCTGAGACTTGGGGGGACCCTGGGTCCCCACAATCCACCCCCATGTAGTGGCCTACATTGACCATAGGACAAGGATTGCATCCACATTTCACAGCAATAGTATAAAAGACAACCGAATAGGACTAATATATACACAACATTGATCATTAATGAGGGCACAGGCACCATCTTGCGATACAGTAAAAATATCTAAAGCCATCCTATCTTGTAAAGCTACCTTTTGTAGTTGGGTAGTTTCTTCATTTAGTAAGGAAATTGCTACTTTGGAGTCATTGAGAGCTTGAGCAGTATGGTTAGCTAAAGCCGTTATGTTTTTTTTCAGTGACAATTGCAGCAGCACCTGGCACAAAACAGCCGATGAGTAAAACCACCAGGGGCTGCACTTTACTCTATATCTAGCCTTGATAGTAAAATTACACAACTCAGGGGGTAACAACCCCACAACATGGATTCCCTCTTGTCTTTCCATGCAGACAGGGGTGATGCGATCTAGGGTGATAGACTCAGCCATTAACCATCCTAAACCATTATATTCTGTATATCCTAAAACAAAGACCTGGGCTTATTCACCTGTTCCCTTACAAAGGAAAAATATAATAACAAGTCTTATTGAAAGACAGCAGCTGAATCTCAGTCTTAAATGAGAAGGTCTTAGTCCAAACTTGTCAATGGGTCATATTCTGCCATGCCAGCAAGGTGTTCCATGCTGTCCAATTTGCAGGAGTTATGGTCCAAGGAAGGCAAGTAGCACCTGAGGATGGCAGGTTTCTGTAAATCCAACAATGGGTCTGATTGTGGGCATGAGTTACTGCTGAAGCCCACTGCAGGAAGGTATTGGCTACAGCACTATGGGCGAAAAGAAAGATGTTTATGGGAAAAAATAAGGAGCAGATCATGCTGGTCTAACAGTATACAAGCAAAATTTAAATTAGTAGATAACAAAGTACCAGGTAGGGGAGTCTTTATGAAGAGACTTCCAATACCATATATTTTCCCTTTCTAACTTCTCTGAGTTTTCTACAGTGACATCAAAAACCAGGCATAGGGAAGCGGATGTGGCTCAGGCAACTGAGTTCCCACCTACCACATGGGAGGGAGGTCCGTGGTTTGGTTCCTGGTGCCTCCTAAAGAAGACAGCAAGCTGGCATGATGGGAAGGCATGGCAAGCTGACACAACAAGATGATGCAACAAGAGACACATAAAGAAAAACATAATGAGAGACATAACAAAGCAGGGAGCAGAGGTTCCCGGTGCCTCCTAAAGAAAAAACGAGCAAGACAGTGAGCTGACAGGACGGGCAGACATGGCAAGCTGACACAAGATGATGCAACAAAAGACACAAGAAGAAAAAAAACATGAGAGATACAACAAAGCAGGAAACAGAGGTGGCTCAAGGGATTATACACCTCCCTCCCACATTGGAGGTCCCAGGTTCAGTTCCCAGTGTCTCTTAAAGGCATGGCACACAGCAAGTGCAAACAATGAGGGGGTAGGAAGAAATAAAATAAATCTTTAAAAAAAAAAAAAACTTCTAAAAAAAACACAAATACTAGGCAAAAGAGAGTCCACATAGACACACATAGGGCCCCAGCTATTTGCTGTCCTGATTGGTTTCCTTTCTACGTTCACCTGTGAGCTTTCAGAGAACCAATGGGGAGGCCTTTCTGTTTGGAATTATCCAGGACTTCTTTTGAGTCCAGAACTTTAAAACTAGACTTCATGACCAGGGTCTTTGGCAGACTTTATTCTTATCAGCCGCCTTCCCTGCTTCCTATACAAACCTGCCTCAACTCCCCCCTCAGAGAGTTTAAACTCTTATTCTTAAGAGAGTACTGAAAGGCCATGGTCATTCTTCTGTAGCTGCTTCCTGCTGGTTAGGGGCAGTAGTCTCTGCCTGATGGGTTGTGAATCTCTCTGGCTATTCTACTGAGGTTGAGGGAAGGTGGGTCTAGCACCATTGTCGGAACTGTATGAAATTCCTGCATGACTAATACCTTGTTCTGGAAGACATTGATTCTAGAAAGAAAACACTTCAACAATGAGATAAGCATATGGCAAGCAAAATAAAGACAATACCTAAGACAGCCATTCTTTTATCTGATAGGCACTTTCATTAATTACTTAGAAAATGAATTAAGTTTACAAAGACTTTTAACATGTTCAATATCCTTCTGCATATGATCCAGAATAGAAGAGATATAATTATATTCATCAGGTATATAGGTACAGCACTTAATACTATCAATTCACAAGTTCCTCTTTGAGCTGCAGTTAATAGATCTAAGCTCTAGGTTTGCAAGACCATACATGTTGTTTCAGTCCATGGGAGCAGGTCATAATGCCAATTGTGTCTGTTCAGGTTCTACTCACATTGCTCTGGTAATTATTGTTCACTTGGCATATCCTTCACACAGCCAGCATGCTAGAGCACCATTTGCCCTTGGAGGGAAACTCCAGTGTTTCACTGGTCTGGTGCATAGCCTTCAACACTGTGAAACAGAGCCAGTCTGGAGGCAATGCCCATTGTAAATCTGGTTATATCAAACCATCACTGGCTGGTGTAGGAGTCTAAAACAGCAATGTACTCTCCTATCCACTTCAGGAGCATGTCCAAAGATGTGGTAAATATTTTTTATTATTTTAGAGGTCATAGTGACCAAAGTAACCAATAACTCAAATGGAGAGGCACCATGCAGAGCATTTGGGCCTGGTTTGAATGCACAAGAGGTTGACACTACTGAAGTCTATCTGTTTGAATTTTTATACACATGCTAAATACTTCTAGTGCAGTTTATAACATTTTAAATCAACTTAACTATTTAGTACTTTACTTTTTACTTGTATACCTTTACCATGATTACGTTAATTAGCAGGTACTTTTCTTTAGCAGTACAAGAAAAAACTACTTTCTCCATTATTTTATGAAAACCTAAAATTTCCAATGGAATTAAGATTATCTTTCCTTACCACCATCTTAACATGAAGATTGAGGTGGCCTCTGACAGGTTTCTCTGTTATGAAGTGAATTTTTGTTATTAATATCAATTTGGGCTTCTATTTAATAACGCCTTTCCAGAATTAACCATTTAAATACATCAGTTTAGAAGATGCTTTTGCAAACTTTCTATAACCAACCATAACCACATAAACTAGTTATTTTACCTCAAGATAAATTTCACTTTTACAAAACATATTCCCTTACTTAATGCTACCTTCTATAACTTTTTATATTCATTCAAGCCTTGTCTTACACATTTCCAACCTGATTTTATAAAAACCAGCCATCTTATCTTAGGACAAAGCACATTCCCTTAAACAAACTTATCAAATTTTAGTCAGCATTGTCTATGAATTCATGTCCATAAAATTTTTACTTTCTTCTATATCCATTGAAGTCTCATATCCCTCATTTTGTTCTGTGAAGAAAAAAAAAACTATTCATTTCAATTTAGGTAAATTTCATCATCTTAAAGATCTAATACATATAATACTAATTTATTTTATTATTATCCTATAAACCTAGGAACATTACATCCAAGCTAAATAAAATTGAAACCCTTATATTTTATGCAAGAAATGCTCGTGTACTTTCTTCCTCCACAGGAGACTAAAACCTCTTTCTTGAATAAAATTCTAAAATTATGGTTAAACTTAAAAGCATACTGACTGCCAGATTCTGGAATATAATTGTTTAATTTGTTTTATTCATAATTTAGAAAAGATCCTTCCATAGCTTTCAAGGACTGTTTTGTTTCTTTACTTACTGAAATTTGGTAATTTGATTACTAATTACTCTCATTTTAAGGCTGTTAAAATGTTTAAATTGGGAAATTACAAGACAAACTATGGTTCTTAATTCCCCATTCTAGTAGATAGTGTTTTATGTTAAACTAACATTTCCCTATCTTGTCACACCTAGCCCTTACCCCACAGCTCTTGCAAAGAGGAGGCCCTGGGGGGCTGGGGACCAGGGTCAAGGAGCTTAGGAAAAACTTTTTTCCCTTTCATAATAGTTTCATAATATTTCATAATATTCATTTACATATATATGAGTGTATATTTAATTTTTAACAATTTGAATAGAGCTCTTTTAAAGATTTTCATTTGTTAATTTGATATTACCATCCTGAGGTATAAAAATATCCACTGAACAAATAGGCTGTCACAAAATGAGAATTAGACACAAAAACACACAATTCACTAATGTCACAGTTTTCATTCTCTTACAAAATAAGTTTAACTGTAAAATAATATTATATTCCAAAGATCTCTTTGAAGCCTATTTCTAATTAATCTAATCTGTACTGTGACCATGCAGTTTTGCACAAGAATTTCATTCTTTTTAGTTGTTGGCTTATAACCAAATTGTTCCCAATACTTTAAAATACAATCTATATCATTTCCCTTTACTTCAGAGTTTTGCTTATTTCCCGTTTCCACTTTGACAGGCCTCGGATTAACAATGCTAATTCCAGTATATGCTCACTGAGGTCATTGAAATCTCAGGGAAAACTGGATTATCTCATGACCTGCTGCTTTCAGAATTCCTGATGCTCAGGGTAGGAGGTCCCCCACTCCCCAGTCCTCAGATATAATAGGACTCTGGCTGCTGCTGGACTGGAAGAGTGGACCACCAACCCCAAGGGCCAACAATTCCACCAAGCAGCAATCTCCTCAAAGTTTGTGGGGTCCCTCTGGGCTCTTGCCACACCTGTATAGTCATGAGAGAAAGCAGGGTTATTAGTCCTAGTAGAAAGACAGGGAGACAGGGGTGTCTCAAGTTTGCCTTCCCCCAAGCCATGGATACAAACAGGGGAGAATAGTGTAGTTACCATTACAAAGGTGAGGCCAGTCCTGAAATAACCATAAGCAAAGGTTAAGTTCAGTTTAGAATTACCATTACTATAGCAAGCATACAGAGGGTGAGTCTAGACCTGAAGTAACAATAAACAAAGGTAAATGAGTCAGATTACCATCACAGCAGTAGATCTAGGTCAAATTCACCTAGTTATAGCAATTTCAGATATTATCCTTGCTGTTTTATAATATAAAGGCAATGCTATATTGATCTTAACTCTTAGTTACAATTACTAGCAAGTTTTTACTTCAGAACAAATTTGGCACTTTCGTTTCTTATTAAGCAACTAAACTATTTTAGTAGCAACATTAATTTTGCTAAGTTTTCCCACTTTTCCAGCAGTTGAATTAATTCCACTTGTGTTGTATTATAGGGCACACCCTTGGGGGCTCATCATCTTCTTCTACCTCCCATTCTTCCTCTTTTTCCTCACCTGAGGAGGAGTCCATAGGATCCCATGCCTTAGGGTCCCAGTTGGGGGTGGTTAATATCTTCCAGACCTGGACTCCAGGTAGCCTTTGGCACCTAACTTGAGTATATCTACAAACCAGGGTTTCTAACTGATCATCAACTTGGTGGAGGGATCAGTTAAGAAATATTTCATCTCTGCCTGTGCTAGATGCATATCCCTTTCTAGCTTTAGCTTTTCTTCTAAGCAGTGCACAGAGACATTTGCTGCTTGTTCTGCCTCGGTAGCCACCTGCAAGGCTCCTAACAGGGGCCATGTATAGCCTCCACTTTCTGGCAGTCTCTCTTTTCCTTATTTAAGTGCAGCTGCTCTGCTACCTGCTGTAGCAAAGCCAGCACACCTGCCAGAGTTTTTATGGTGTCCCCATATTCTCTTGGTGATCCCCGCTCATCCAGGATGGTAGCCACCCCTCCCCACATGGACATTATAGGTCAACCCAGGCTTTCCCCCGTGGATTCTCCTTTCCCTGAGCTCATGCCCACTACTGCTGGTGGTCCTTCGGTCTCCTGGCTATGGCTCGCCAATTGTTATAACCCAGTTCCTGAAGGGCATGAGTTGGTGTGGCCAAGAGATCAAAGAACACACCTGGTACCTAGTCAGGAATGAGCTTTATTGGGACTTATGAATAGGAGAGATTCTCTGATGGTGGAAGATAGCACTCTGCAAAAAGATGAGAAAATGAGGAGTGATATAAGGGGTTTTAGAACAAGGACATTCCATAGGGTATGAGAACAGAGTTTCTGCAAAGTTACATGAAGCATACATATGGGGTCTGATGATGTTTTCACTATGCTCGTAGGAACGATGTTTACTAAGAACATTTATTGCTTTGGGAAGATTATAGTTCATGATACCATGTATACATTATCTCCCCTCCGTGGAGAGATGTTAACATTTAACTTATGTCTAGGTCATGCCGGCAGCTATATGGTGCAGACTTGGGGGGGGGGAGGGGCAGGGCGGGACCTGGGTCCCCACAGGTGTGAAACCCATTGGAGAGATCAGAGAGTTACTAGTCAGTGTCGAGTACCAAGTTCAGATTTGTGGTAAAGTATTTTAAAGTACAGCTGGTCTGTTTAATTGTGTGATTGATTCCTGGGTTTCTGACACATGCAATCCTATGATGGAGGCAGATATCAAGAAACAGAATGAAGGAGGAGAAGCAAAGATTTCAGAAGAGATAATGAGTCAAGTTTTGAATACGTTGAGTTTGAAACATAAGTGGGACATCAAAGTGAAACAGTCTCATATGAGTACATGGTCTGGTGGGGAGGAAAAGCTGATGACGGAGATGTGATGGGAGAGTTGTTAGCATGTGGCTGGGAGCAAAAAACAAGGGCATAATTAAGAAGACTACAGGAGACAGCAGCCTGGAAGAGGACATGGATGTGAAAGAACCACATTTGTCATGCATGAAAGTTTTGTCTCTCTAAGCAGTTCTATAGTTCTTCAATTTCAAGGGCCAGGTTTTGATCTTCATTGTATGATTCACAGCCTCTAGCATCATAGCTGGCCACACAGAGGATAATTATAAAATTCACTCTGATTTGTTTTTTTTCTGTACTTTCCTTTACTAGAATCTTATCATGGATAATTATTTAAAATGCTGTTAAGGGATTTTTTTTAAAGATAAAATCATGGCTCATGCAAATATAAAATGAACACTTTTCAATATATTAACTCAATTAATAAGGGAACCAGATGTTATAACAAATTCAAGGAAAAATAAAAAAAATCAGATACATATACAATCAGAAATGCTTAATAGAAGCATTCATATGAATTTGCTTAATAGGTGCAAAACTGACTTTTGCCAAAAGAAAAAGGTATCAATTGTGCTTCCATTGGACAAAATTCATTTGCATGTCTATAGACAAGAATTATTTGCTTTAATATCAATTATTTACAACAACAGAGTTGTAAAATACCTAAAAGACAAGAAAGGCACAGATCTTCCATACAATCAGATAATCTGGAAGAATGCACTAGAAAGTAACAATTTTTCCATTGAAGACACCCCAAATCTTTTTGGTTCATTTCAAAATCTTCCACAATTTTACCCCTATAATGCTTTTTTTAAAAAGGTTATATCCCTATCATCTCTATCAGTTGTGTCTGTTATAAAATCTACATGGAAGTATATTCAGGGACTATCATAATATTTACTAATTAATTAGAAAGATGAGGCAGAATTTGCAGCCCCCTAGCATTAATTTGCCTTCTAATTGGAATGGGATGTATTCAAGAATCAAGGTGTCACCTCAAATCTACTCTAAAACTGACTGTGATGTTGACATGGTCTTGTTGGGTCATTTTAATGAACTTTCCAAGTCAAAGTAGAGACCCCAAAGATTATCCTCTCTGTTCCCACATGCCTGCCTCCTTCCTGGAATATAGGACTGTCAGATTGTATGCTCAGCCTTCAGTTTAAGCACATGATTCATTTAAAATTGGAAACCTTCCTATCCTTCAGTAGTGAACAAGGGCACTTTTGATGCTGTTGGAAGATTCACCTGTTTTCATAACACAGTTCAGGAGAGGATCAGAGTGAGAACACAGTGACATTTATTGGAGAAAATGCCCACACAAATGTCCTGAGCATAACATTTCTCTTTGCAATTTTTGAGTGTTCTATGGCAAACTTGCCAAAAAAAAAAAAAAATGTGAAGACTATAAATAGGGGAAACTGAGAAGAAAAAATGGGGCCTGTCACAATACCACTAAAATAGGGAAAGAAGAATTTTCCAGAGATGAAAAGTAAAGTGGGGGGAGGTAATATTTACCTAGAAATAAACTAGTGGGCACATGCTTCTTAAAGAAATGAAGGCAAAAAAGGATGAAATTGAGAATATAAGAAAGAGACTTGAAAAGATAGGAAACTTTATCAAATTAAAGTCTCATTCTAAAGATCAGAGAAGGGGAAGGAAAATTGCTTCATTCTGACCACTTAATAATTATGTCTTGCGCTAACAAGGTACTTTATGCCACTTTCTAATTTAACCTTTCCTCAAATCCTATGAAGCAGGTATCATTACCAGAGATGATGTTCAAAGATTTAACTGAAGATAAATATTTAACAGCATGGGCACTAGTCAAGCAGAAGCTGGCCAGAGCCTAACAATTGCTGTCTTTTTCACTCAGGGAAGGGCTCCAGACTTCATTATATTCCTTTCTTTCAGCATTTCCTTCTGAGTGAGCTGTATACGTATGTGTGTGAATATCAGTGGCAGGGCAGGGGAGCCACCAGTTCATCCCCCTACAGAAGTCCTGTTATAGCGTTGAAGAAACTGAAACCCGGAGACATTAACTAACTCAGGGAGGTCATGTAAGTGGTAGAGCTGGATTCCAGCCCAGGTCTGCCCAGCCTTTTCTATACTACCTTCTGATTATCTCATGATGTGTCAAGAATTAACGTGCAAATTAAATTATTAATAAGGGAAGGAAATATGCAGGGATATGCTCTAAAACTATCATTTGTTTAGTGCTGGCCATTGGAAAAGATAGGAAATTCCTAGAAAGATAGGAAAGTCTTCACTTCAGAAGGATGATGAAGGGGAATGTTTTCTTCCAAGCAGCTAGGTTTGCAAATGCTGGTATAGATTACATGGTTGGTTAGTCCGGATCTAAAATTCTTCCAAAGTAGGGGAGCCGTATTTTCAAAATGGAAAAAAGAGACATAACATCACTTTCAAAAAGTTGTTTAGGCACCAGAAATCAAAATTATCAAGATAATTTAATAGAAGAGGAAGGTTTGTACACAACCTAACCCAGCTGTGATTATGAGATGGTCTGTACTAGTCAATAAAGAGAACAATGTCTCCATGGTGTAAATATCATGAGGAGAGAGAGGAAGAAGAGGGAAAGAAGTTTTGATCAAATGTCCATTAAAAAGTAGGGGGGAGGGGACGAACAAAGATTGCGCTAGATCAGGGGCTTTTAAACTTTTTTGTTCCAGGGACCCCTTTGCCAGTCAGGTGGAAATCATGGAACCCTTACTAAGTCACACTATACTGTGTATTATTTAATAAATATATCACACTCGCACCAACACATCCCCACAAGAATAATGTTTTTTTGAATTTCAATTCAAGCTCACAGACCCCTTGTTAAGAATCCCTG
>JAQZBX010027970.1:7390-28150 GCA_029593785.1 Cabassous unicinctus
AGCTATCTATCTATGCCTACATCCATTTATTGTCAAGAATATAGAAAGAAAGAAGGGTCATGAATTTATTATTATTTTAATAAGATAAAAACCTACAGCCACTTACAGATATAGACAATGGGAAAACTCAAATTCGTAAATGGCTTTGTAAAGTACTTGTTGAATTATTAATGAGCCATGGCTAGAATGAACTGGAAGAGCAAATTTTCACCTTTTTACTCACTGACTAGGAAGATAGATTTGGTTAAACTTTTTTAAAAAATTTTAAACAACCACAAACTTACAGAAAAGTTGCAAATACAATACAAAGAGCGTGAAAATAAATGGTGTGCCTAATAACCCAGCACCTGAAAACTTTAAGTGTGTGTTTCCTACAAAGGAAGACACTCTCATACATAACCACAATGCAATCATTAAAATCAGGACATAAACACTGATACATTACTACTACCTACTCCTCAAACCTCATTCAAGTTTTACCAAAACTTATATAGCAAAAGGATCCCATTCAGAATTACACGTTGCATTTAGTTGTCATGACTTTTTAGTTTCCTTCAATCTGGAATAGCTCCCCAGTCTTTCTCTGAAGATGAGAGGCTGATTATTTTATTTTATAGAATGTCTCTTAATTCAGGTTTGTCTGATATTTCATCATGATTAGATTCTGATTATGTATCTTTGGCAGGAATATTATAGAAGTGATGCTGCATTTTCCCAACTTTATCAAGTGGCAAACATTTCAACTTGTACTACTACTGATGATGCCCACTTTGATCACTTATGGTTTATCTTATCAGTGTTCTTCACAATAAAATCTATACTTTCCACTTTGTAATAAAGTATTTTGTGGGGAAGTACTTTGAAACAATGTATATATCCTATTCTTCATCAAAATTTCAAATTACTGGGAACAGATGTGGCTCAAGCAGTTGAGCGCCCACCCTCACATGGGAAGTTCCAGATTCGGTTCCCAGTGCCTCCTAAAGAAGACAAACAAACAACGAGCAGACATCAAGCAAAAACAACGAGCAGACAATGAGAAAAAACAATGAGCAGACAACAAGCAAAAACAATGAGCAAGACAACGAGCAAACAACAAGTAGACAATGAGCAAAAACAAACAAGCAGGGAGCGGATATGGCTCAAGCAGTTGAGCGCCTGCTTCCCACATGGGAGGTCCCAGGTTCAGTTCCCAGTGCCTCCTAAAGAAAAAACAGACAATGAGTAGACAATGAGCAAAAATAATAAGCAGACAATGAGTGCAAACAATGAGAAAAAAATGAGCAAACAGATGAGGGAGCCATCTGGGGGAAGGGGATAAAAAATAAAAATTTTTCAGTTTACTAATTTCTATCTGTATGGACTCATGCTTTCCTATTTTATTCAAGGGCTACAACCTATATTATTTATTTATTTTTATAAGCCAAATGTCCTCAATTTGGCTGGTAGGAGCCCATTCACCCTGGTTTCTACGCCTTTCTGACATATCTCCATCATTCTTTGAACATGAGGTTACTTTCTGCCCCACATCATAATCATTCATTTCTCCAAGTTGCCCTTGGTTCCTTTTAGAGGGAAATGGATTTTTAGCAGCCAAGATCTGGGCACTAGGTGTATTCATTGCTATTGGGATGTCATGCTGCTCCCAGACCATCTCAGTGGACAAGGCTGAGAAAACATATGTATATTTATTTATACATAGGTGTGTATACACACACATACACATTCTCAAAACATGAGTTCACATCCATTCATCTCATTTTAATGCAAAACCACATGGTTCATTCTAGTGTTTTTTCTTTCCATATTATAATTCTTCAACAGTGAGAAACTTAGAATCTATCTTTACCCTTAATTCATTTACTCATTTAATCAATTCCCTCCTCTCTTATCATTGATATAAAGGTAGTGGCCATTAGAGGTTCTAAAGGATGGGAAAGGGAAGAATAGGTATAATATGGGGGCATTTTCAGGACATTGGAGTTGTCCTGCATGACACTGCAATGACAGATACAGACCACTGTATATTTTGTCATAACCTACAAAATTGTGCAGGACAGAATGTAAACTATAATGTAAACTGTAATCCATGGCTAGTAGCAATGCTTCAATGTGTGTTCATCAATTGTAACAAATGTACCACACTAATGAGGGATGTTATTGATGTGGGAAAGTGTATGGGGGAGGAGGGAGTGGGGTATATAGGAATCCCTTATATTTTTTATGTAACATTTATGTAATCTAAAGCTACTTTAAAAATTAAAAAAGGTAATTTAAAAAAATCAATTCCCTCCCATCTCCAAGGCCACCCACTTCTCCATGTGCACATTCTACTTGTTCTACCCTATTATGGATTGTCCCCACCCCTCCACATGGATACCTTCCTCATCCTGGTAGGGCTCTGCCTTCCCACACCAGACTGTCTTCCTCCTGCCACCTATGTTAAAAATCCCTGCAAAGGGCCGCCACACATTCCACTTGATTTCCTACACTACACGTTGACAGCCCCTCTGTGTGGATGCCTCTGACATGCAGCGTCAGATTGCCTCCACACAAGTACATCCTCCTCACCCTGTTCAGCTCTGGCTCTCAATGTGCTGTTGCCCCTGTACTGACTACCTTTTTGCCACTGCTGCCCCTCAGATGGAGGCCTTCCTCATCCCACTTAGGCTGTAACTCCCCATAATGGGCTACCTCATGTGCGGGTGCCCTCTCTACCTGCTCAGGGTCTCACTCCTGCATCAGGCCACCTCCAATCATGGATGCCCTCCTCATCCGGCTCCAATTCCTGCACCAGGTCATCCACTGCAGGGATGTTCTCCTCATTCCACTTAGGCTCTGATTCCCTACTCCAGTCCCTTTTTCCCACTATGGACATCTGCTCACCCTGCTCGGTCTCTAAACCCCACAGATGCCCTGTTTGCTCCACTCTTGCCCTGACTACCCGCACCAAGCAGCCCTCCACAATGTGTATGCCCACCTCATCCCGCTTTGACTTTGAGCCCCTTTTCTCTGTGCTCTATGGCTCTTCCCTGCCACAGACACACACACCTACTTACTCTGCCCCACAAAGGGTTTTAGAATTGAATTGTTACAGGAGAAAGGAAAGCTGATTAAAATGTATGAGTTGTTTAAATAATGTCTTTAAAATCATTCTTTATTAGTTTTCTATAAAAATTAACCCATCTGAAAGGTGAATATACATGTTTTACCACTGAAAAATAGGGCACTAAAGATAGCAATCATCAACTGTACCTCACAGACTCACTTCTAATCAAGTTTGTCTAAAGAATCATATGGAAGCAGCCAAATGAACTGAAGGGTAGTCACCAGACTCATCCACAGGCTGTCCAGCAACCAATAAGTTATAGCCTGCATTTAAAAAGATGAGCAGAACCAATCAGATACTTATCATGAGAATTGGGAAAATGAAAGGTTCAGCTTATCAGCAAGGGGCACAGAACCCCAAAGAAGGATATTAAAAGTTCCCATGATATAAAAGGGATGGAGGCAACCATGACAAGCTTTGTGGAACAGCAAATAAATAAGGAGTAGAAACGATATGGGTAGAAAAGAATGCTGAGCAGAAGAGAAAAGAGAATGGAGCAAATGTGCAGATATGTCCAGAGAAAAAGGAATCAACCTTTATTTATTCAAGAACAACTCTCAGTTGTAGGTGTATGGCAATACCTGTCCTTGGAGCACCATGAAAACTCTGAATTGCTACAATAAAACCTTTTTTTCTAGGGATAACTTAAAAGTGAGTCTCTATTCTTTCTGTAGTCCCTCATCCCCAAAAAAAGAAAAGAAGGAGGGAAGGAAGGGAGGAAGGCAAGCCATAATCGAGAAAAAACATAAGTAAACACATATCTGTACATAACTACATCGTCTAGAGAGCAGTGTTACTAAAGTTGTCTCCATGGACTGCTACTGGTCCATGAGTTGTTTGTTACCAAACCACAATGAAGTAAGTACAGAAATTGAGAGTGAGAATTTAGAAACTTTTGTGGCAATTTGACAGTATTTTAATGCTTGCTGAACCTAATAATAAAAAATTTGGCCTTATGTTTAGTACGTCTTTTTCCATTTCATTTTTCTAGTAATTCATTTGTATTATATTTTTAAAATATATAGATATTTAAAAATATATATATAACTATGTCCACAATGTTATCAGAACACTGAGAGGTGCTTTAAGAAAAAGTTATACCAAATAGATTACTGTACTTATCATAGGGAGATCACTTATGACGTGCCCAATATATAAATCAGTGTTGCTCTATGAATACTAGGAAAAAGTTTAGGAAAAGCTTTGCTGGGAAAATTTCTTCATCTTATAGATAAATGGCATTATAGCCTGAGAGGATAAGAATTTCTTGGTCCTATTTGTTTAGCAACCTATGAATAGCTATATAACACTGTATTGCAGTCATCTGTTTAATTTTCTCTCTCTACCCCTGAATCAAGTTTCTTGAGGTCAGAGACCATTTTTCACCTCTATAGTCTTAGAATCTAGCACAGTAACATACTGCTTGAGTTGTTTAATTTTCTTTCCTTCTTTCCTTCCTCTTTTTTTGAGGGTGGAGGAAGGGGGACTAAAGAAGGAAAGAAATCAAGACCTAGTCAGTGCCTATGGTGTTACAGGCATTGAATCCTTGAACTATTTAATTCTCTATTCATTATAAATTATGTAATTGTCATAATTCTATGAAGCAGCTATAATCTCCATTTCACAGATGAGAAAACTGAGACTTAAGCTTAAGAAATTTGCCCTAAGTCGCACAGTTTGTAAAATGACAGTGTCCAGATTTAAACCCAAAGTCTAGCTTAACCCAAAAATCTATGTTCTTTCCAATTTATCCACTGACGCCACTGAAATGTTTGATGAATGATTAACATAGAAATTTACTTACATATTCAGATTATTTCTCAGTTACATAAAAAACTTTTTATTTAGTTCTCTTATTTAATAAAGTTAAACTGAAATCTCTGGGAGGTACACAAATTTTAATTCAATAGGTTAACTAATAATATACAAGGCCTCTGTTTCCATATTTTACTTAAAAGTGGTAAGAAAAAACATTATAAAAATGCAACAATTTAACTTATCTCATTTAAATAAAACACCAATTATGTTAAGTTCTATGGCTTTATTCAAGAAGAAACATACAACTACTGTAAAATTACTTACTGTCATACATAGTAAATATATTGTAAACAAAAAGACAAAAAGTCCTGGAAGACTTCTCAAGATAAAGTTTATGAGTTACTGGAAACAAATTAGTAAACTCTTCTTATCAAGTCTAACACTCAATGACAAACATTTATTAATTATTGGTTCAAGTAATATAGTACTTAATTGAATATACAGACTCAAAAAGTATGCCTTTATAACATCCATTGTATTAAAACAATCAAACTTTAAAAAATCTTATCTAAATTCCTGTAAGATAGACTTAAATATGTTTATAAAGGTTTTAATATATAAGCCTACTTTTTAAAATCTTTGCTTTTATTATCCACTTTATCAACTGTTACAATTAACAAAGTTTACAAATGAACAGTGAGAGACATAACGAAAAACTGCCCAGGACATAATCCCCTATATTTTTAAGCAAGTGCAGCATAAATTTACTTTCATTAATGGCTCCATATTTGACCCAAATCCTTATGTTTTATTGAATTTTAGTATTTCTCACTAATTTCCTAACTTTTATTAAGAAGAAAGTCAAGAAATAGTTTATTTTAATGGGAGAAGCCAATATTTTATGTAAGAAATTTTACCTCGTTTCTATATTTTTCTGTAGCTCAGTAAAAGTGAATGGCATTTCATCTAGGTCAACTGCTGCAGTAAAGATACAGATTCCCCAAAGTTCCTTTTTCTTTTGAATATAACCTTCCTAGGAAGAAAAAAAGTGTTCAAAATTTTATTACATAATTCACAAACTGAATACTTTGTTAAAATTGCATTATATTTTTCCTTATAAAAACAATAAATGTGTTTTTAAGGCTTTATGATGGCATATACTTGAGAACATTTCATCCTACACTAATACCGACACTCAATTTTTACGTTATAGAGCAAAAAGAAAATTACTAGAGAGAATGAAAAGTTAAATTACTACTTACTGCGGAAAACTTAGGGGTCAGTCAGTTCTCTGAAGTAAATGGTTTTGTTTTTCTATAGCTCAATGTCATCAAAGTTAAAAGATTTTAGAGTCCATAATTTTTTCAAAAAAAGTCCACTTTCTTATTCAATTATCTTTCCTTTGCTCTAACTCATTTATCACCTCTACCAGCTCTTGATTTCTATTTTATTGAGAAGATTAAAGCATCGCAACATCTGAAGCCTCAACATTCTTCTTCTCCACATCAAATTGTTTCTAATTACTACATCCTCCAGTCTATCTCAAAATGTCTCTGCATCATCACCTATAAATTCCTTTTTTTTTTTTTTTCCTGACTTTGACAAATGGACTTTCTCCTCCATTCTCAAATTAACAACTCTAACCCATCCACCCCCCACTCTGGATTGCATTAACTCTTATTTTATTCAAGACTTAGTTTATTAATTCTCTCTCTGTCTTTTATAACTTATCTAATGATTCTCTCTATAAAGCTTCTTTCCTTTTGGTTGCAAACAAGTTTGTATCACCTCAAAGCAAACAAACAACTCCCACCATACCTGGACCTTATCAAGGTACTATCCTCACTACACACACACTTCCCCCTCTATTTATACACACACTCACTAAACACACTCTCACAGTACATACTGCACTCAGTGAATACTCACACCCCTCTCACTATACAAACACTCTCCTACTGAAGTTATTCTCTAAGTCTTCAATGATTGCTGCCTTTCTAAATCAAATGACCTTTTTTGGTTTCATCCACAAAGATGCATTGTTGCATCTGACACTTTCAATTTTCCTTCTTCCCTCCAACCCCATGAAACTTTTTTTTCCTTAGCTTTTGAAATACACACACATATTCTCATTCTCTTTTCTTTCTCCCTCACTTTCCCAGTGTTTCTTAATCCCATGGGTTTTTTGCCCCCACTATATTCTCTTTTACTCAGCAATGGCATCCACTCCCATAAGGACTCCCATCACCTCCACACAGATAATTCTCATTTCTTATATTCTGCTTTCCAGCCCTAATTGCTCTCTCAATCTCCAGGCCCTATTTCTTAGCGGCGATTTATAACCTAAAATCTGTGACTGATGTGTATTTTTTGAAAATTTAGACAAGAACTGTGAAAGGGGCTCAGAACATCACTTTAAAAAGACATAGTTAAAAAAATAAAGAGATATAGTAATGGGGAATGGGTGTAGCTCAGTGGTTGAGCACCTGCTTTGCATGCACGAGGTCCTGGGTTCAATATATACCACCTTTTTAAAAAAATATATTAAATACATTTTAATATATTAAATGTACTACCTTTTTAAAAAAATATATTAAATACAACTCAAACAGTGAACCCTAATGTAAACTATGGACAATTATAAATAATATTCTTTCATCAACTGTAACAAAGCCACCACACTAATTCAAGGTGTTATTAATGGGAGAGGGGGAATATGGGAACTCTGTATTTTCTGCATGATTTTTTGAGATTTTTTGTAAACCTGCAACTAGTTCTCTAATAAAAAAAATTATATCCAAAAAACAAACAAAAACCCAGTAAGGCACAGGTTTAAAAATGGGTAAAGGAATACAGGCATTTTGCAAATGAAAAAAAAACATTTCTTCTCAGCAAACATTTTGAAAATGCTGACCCTCTGAGTAATATCAACTGAAGGATATTTTGTTAATATGCATCAAGATCCTTAAAATAGTTCATATAGTTTTACATCTAAGAATTTACTCAATGCCCATCTCTGGATATGAGCCAAGATTTAATGTCATGGATAACCAAAGATTTATTTAGAGTAGTAAAAATAGTAGAAAAAGCCTAAACAACTTAAAATCAAATAAATAGAGTATGATAGAGTTATTTCATGGAAACATAAAACCCTCGTAACATTTTCAAAAAATATTTATAAGGACATAGGAGAATACCCAAGATATAATGTTAAAGGAAAAATGCTAGCATGCAAAATTCTATGTATATTTTTATTTTAGTTTTGTGAAAAAGAAAAAAAGTAACTATGGAAAGGTAAAAATACATCAAAATGTTAATGACTAGCTCTAGGTGGTAGTATTATGAATGGTTTTCATTTTCTTCATTATCCTGAATACATTTTCTAAATTATCTACAATGTTAAGACAGGATGAAAAGTTAAGTCAATAAAAAAGTCCTAAGTTTATATAAAGCAGGAGAAAAAAAATAGAAATACTCTTGAGAAAAATATTTAAAATATCAAAACTTTAATTACATATATTACAGTTTAAATTAAAATCTACAATTAACTCTTGAAGAGACTACCTCTTATGCTATCCTGGAGTTGAGTTCATTTGAATCACCCTATTCATAACCCTAATTAGTGATTAGTACTTACTTTTTTACAAAGCACTAACTTTATAAAAGAGCTCCACCAAGTGGTGACACAAATCATCTTGGAAAAATCAGAAAATCGGGTATTAGAAAAGTAGATATCTTACCATCCAAGCTATCAGAACTTAACTAACATGAATTTAAATTGCTATTTTAAAAGTAATTACAATTCTATTTAGTCTCCACATTTCAAAATATCAACCATCACCAAAATGAAAATGAACTACAAGAATATGCTCTCTACATCAGGGTAAAAAGGTAACACCCTTACATTTAATTCATGACACTGTAATGAATGATTAGCAATAAGGTTACAAGTTAGATGCATTGCAGAAATGGAAGGAATAAGAACATCTTTCATCTCCTCCTGAATTTCCCCTTTCCTAGGTTATATGTAGGAACAAAAGGGATAACATGCTAATATACCAGAAGAAAAATCCTCTCACTTGCATAATGTTAGCAAATAGCAGTCTGGTGTTAATGACATTTTTTTTTGATGTGCACAGAAGTAAAGGCAAAAGGGGCACAGCCAAAAAAAGCACTACAAAAGCTAATCTTGCTTGGATTCCACCATATTTTTGATACATTGTACAAGGGTAAACACCAGCTACATTAGTTTTGTGGGTAGAGAGAGTTTATTCTAATTCCAGATTTACCTTGTTCTATCCTAGTACAATGCCAGCACAAACTTGGCATTTAATGTATCTTTATTTTTAAATTGAAAAGAAAAAAAGCAGTAGCAACAGTAATACTCCAATACAGGATAAAATGGCTTTATTTATTTATTTTTAAGTATGTTCAGAGAAACAAGCAGTTGAATCACCAGTATTAAGACTGTAGATTCTACTGTAGTTCCTTCAGCTCCCATTAATGACAAAACAGTGATGTATCAGTGAGTGGGACGGCAACCACTTACTCAAAATTAAAGTTCTAAAGACAGAGGCAGCAGTAATTTATTTCTTTCTCATGAGAAAGGGCACACACCTAGGCTAATGGAAGTGGGCAAGTGCATGTGATCAGTGTAAGAACAAAGATTATATAGTTCATCTGACACAATGTCCCATTTCCCTCCCTCCCCAACCTTACCCATCTCCCACTGGCTGGGAGTTGTGGGCTTACAATCTTAAGCATGAAAACTAACCCAATCACAGAGTGATGCATTTACTTACGTGGGTTTCGGGGAAACGAGCTACGTTTTCCATGTGGGAATGTGGGGCGTAACTAGTTGTGATTAAGACTTTAACAAGAATATGGGAAGGTTAGATAGGACTCAAACAGGAATGTGGTAGGGTGAAATAGGTAGGAACAGGGAATTCAGTTTGAGAAGAGACCACCTTTTGTTCCATTTCTCTCAATTCCCCCTCTTCTTTTTAGAGTTTATTGGACTCTTCTCACACCATTCATTATATGCAGATTCAGCTATTTTTTCTAGATCTAGGTAATTGGTGGGTTTTTGTTTAAGCAACATCATGGGTTCAGATTGTCCGTTCTTCCCCATGGGACTACATATATCTTTTGAACGGTTCGTTGGATTAGGGAAATAAAACAAGGGACTAGGCAGGGTAAGATAATGAGTATACCAAAGATTCCAACTAACATAGTTATAATTCGAGACCAAGGCCCAGAAAAGAGAGAGTCAAACCAACTGGTCCATGGGTTAGTGTCTATCCCGGAATTTTTGGCTAATTCTTCAGACAAGGCTGTGAGACCTCGCAGGGCTTGGGTAACCGACCCATCCAGGCAGTATTGTTTAGAATATAAGTACAGCAGCTTTCTCCTATCATTATACAGACTTTTTTCTGCTAGCATCATGTCTAATACTAACCTCTTCTCACAAGCCATTCAGCTGGTTGCATCTAATTGTTGAAAAAGGCCCTGCATAGCATTCCTGGTATAGTTTATGAATCTCTGTTGATTGTAGTAAATGTAATTAATCCAGTCCACATTTTTGTTTACAGTAACCCACCAGAATAGGAAGGATTCAAAACCTGAGGCAATCTGATTATAGGCTTTGTATCCATCTGGAACTCCTCTTGGGACTCTAATAGCATCTATATAGATATTGTTATCAAAGGAGCCCTCAGGGATTTCCCACTTACGGCGGAGTTCGGAGGTCAGTTTTTGTTCGGGGGTTTGGTCCAGATATGCCATAATGAAAGGGATGGCGAGCTGTACTAAGGCACACGTCCCATGCCAGTTAACTAGTTTGTTTCAGTGTAGTTTCCCCACATGACCACCAGAGGTCTGCCCTTGGCACTGTCAGGTTGTGGTAACAGGAATCCTCGCTAACGTTTCACGTTTGTGCAGTTTAGGCAGGAGACTGGTTTCTCAGGCACATACCGTGAGAGGCACACGGTGTGATTCCAAAAGCCGCCCCTGGCCAGAGGGATTCCTTTACTTCCACTCCTTTCAGTCTGAGGAAACAGGGCAGCCAAAGCACTGCAGTTGCTCTGGATCATGGAGCTGGAGAAAAGGGAGACTACACATTTAAACTCTGTTGGGTGATTTCCCATTCCCAGGGGGAATGGAACTACTTGGGTACCGGGACGGCCAGTGGTACAATCATAACAATTGCTCTTTCCCAAACTATGTACGGTATATCTTACCCATTCCCAGCAGGCATTTGTTTCACTATATCCTACCTCTATTTGTAAGCTGTCTCTTGCATCTTTAATTGCTATGACCTTGACATCTGGGGTCTTAGTAGGGGGCTGGAGTCCCAAGTTAGTAGGAAGTTCCATAGGGCCAGGGGTTGAGGTGTTAGCTTGGGGTGGGATTACTAAAATTCTGAACTTAGCTGTTGGGTCTTTGCCAGTAACATCTGCTCCAATTCCAAAGGTGCGATTATACCTGCTATCTATTGGCCCTGGCAGAACAATAGTAAGAGGGTTACATTGGTTTATTTGGCATTCGCCTTTAGCAGTTCCCTTGGAGAATGTTAAGGACTTGAGGGAATAGCAATTTTCTCCATCCTCCCCTAGTCTGGCAAAGATGATGGCACAACTGGCAGTCCTGCTATTGTTCCAGCATGCCGTCCATTCTCTAAACTGTGTAGTCCATCGACTTGGTACCAGGTGGAACAAGGGGAGAACCATGACGTTATATCATATCCCTTTGGGTTGGAATGTTTAGGACATAGATATTTTTCTGAGGAACTCACTGCTCTCTAATTTTCTAGGTTTCCACAAGAGGGATAGACTCCTTCTAGAGCACAGAAATCAAATTGGATAATTTGGGAGCTGGTTCCCTCAGTGACTGTTATGGTCATGTAAGTGAGGGACCATCTACACAATAGGCTGAATAAGAGCAGAAGCAAAGGGGAACTTATGTTGGGAAGGGTTAAGGCTTAGATGGTCTGAAGGTTAGGTGTAATGGGTTTTGCTTATCTGTGGTCACAGTCCAGGAGGGAGGAGTCTCAGGCTCAGACGTGGGAGCAGAGACGGGCCCTTTGACATTGGTGTAATGAGTCCAGCCTTTCTCTACAGTTCTTACAGCAGTGTCCGTGGTCAATAAAACTTGAAATGGACCTTCTCAGTTAGGGGTCAGCTTATCTTCTTTCCAGGTGCGGATGAGGAACTAGTCTTCAGGTTAGAACTTGTGGGCCGGGAACCCAAGAGGAGGGGTTTGGGAGATCAAGGTTTTCTTCTGTAAGGAGGAAAGAGTCAAAGCAAGAGAGTGTACATATTTTTTTTAGAAATTTATCTTTGCTTTCCCATCGAAAAGGAGATTCCATTTTGGCAAGATAAGGGTGTTCAAATAGGATTTCATATGGGGACAAACCTAAGTCTTTTCTAGGTTTTACCCTGATCCTCAACAGTGCAAGTGGCAGACATTTAGTCCAAGGCAGGCCAGTTTCTAACATTAATTTGGTAAGCTGTCTTTTAAGCTCCTGGTTCATTCTTTCTACTTTTCCTGATGAGGGTGGATGCCAGGGATTATGAAATTCCCAGTTGATTTCTAAGGCTTTCATTAACCCTTGTAGGACTCGAGGTGTAAAATGGGTCCCATTATCTGAATCAATGTTTTCAATGAGTCCATACCTAGGGATAAGGTGTTCTAATAGCATTTTAATTAGTTTGTTGCAGTCGCTTGAGGAACTGGGTAGGCTTCTACCCATAAAGTGCGATGGTCAACAACCACTACGAGGTATTTTAATTTTCCCATTGGTGGTACTTCAGTGAAGGCCACCTGAATGCTTTGAAAAGGTCTGAGCCCTGGGGGTTACCCTCCTAGAGGTTTGTTCCTCAGACTTTGTTTTTTTTACTTTTCAACAGATGATACATCCATCTACTACTTGGCGGGCTACAGAGTACAGTCTGATCCGTGCATAATGAGTTAGAACAGCATCGCATAGATTTTGGACGTCCCAGTGGCTGCCCTGGTGGAGATGATTTAGGATTCCCTTAGCAATGGCTTTATTTATTATTTCTCTCCCATCCTCCAAAAACCATTTTCCATTTTCTGTCTGAGTTCCATCCATTGTCTTTACCCCTTCTAATTCTTTGTCACTAAAACGAGGTTTGCCAACTTCTATAGGTTAGGCAGGGACAAAAACCAACATTGGGGCTTCAAGCCGTTCTTCTGTTCCAGCCCTTTTTGCCTCTTCATCGGCTAATCTGTTCCCTCTAGCCTCAAAAGTATTCCCTTTTTGATGTCCATTTACATGTATGATGGCAAAAGAGTCTGGTAGAAGTAAATTTTTCAACACACGGGTTAGCAGTTCTGAATGTGCTAATTCTTTTCCCCAACTAGTCATCATTCCCCTTTCTTTTCAAATCTTTCCAAACACATGTGCTACTCCCCAGGCATACCAAAAGTCAGTATAAATGTTTCCCTCTTGTCCCTTTAATAATTTTAGAGCCTGATTTAGGGTGTATAGCTCACAAATTTGGGCCGACCACGGACTTGGCAGTTGACCTTTTTCTACTATAGCTGACTTATTCCCATCTATTATTGCATATCCATTTTTCCTCTTTCCCTCTACCATTGGGGAAGATCCCTCAATAAACAAGTTGGTTCCCGAGGGCAGAGGGGTTTTTTGTAAATCTTTTCTCACTTTAGTTTGATAGTCAATTATTTCCATACAGTCATGTTCCCCTTCCTCAAGATTTTCTTCTCCTGTTTCCACAGAAACATAGCAGGATTTAAACTCCGGTCCGTGGTGATTACCAAATCATCTTTTTCTAACAGGATAGCTTCATATTTCAAAATTCGAGAGTCAGTCAGCCACCTGCTGGCCCTCTGGCTTAGGATGGTACAGAGCTGATGAGGGACGTTCACAATGAGTCCTCCTCCAAAGGTTAGCATCCTGCTTTCTTCAACTACTATTGCAGTGGCTGCTACAGCCTGAATACAGATTGGCCAGCCTCTGGCTATTCTATCAAAACTTTGGATAGGAAGGCTACAGGTCTTTTTAGCCTTCCCCAAGTCTGGGATAATACCCCTAAGGTCACTCCTTGATCTACATTAACAAATAAGTAAAAGGGCTTATAGGGAGGAGAGAGCTAATACCAGGGCTAACTGAAGCACTCTTTTCAGCAGATGGAATTTTTCATCTCCGTTTTGATCCCAATTGACCTTGTCAGGAGCTTCTTCCAGGAGGTGGGCATACAATGGCTTGGTGAGACTGGCATAAGAGTCAATCCATAATCGGCAATACCCTATGAGTCCTAAGAATTTTCTTAATTTTCTCTTTGTTTCAGGTAACCCCAGTTGTAGAATGGCTGAGACTCGGTTGGGGTCTATTCATCTTTTTCCTACGCTAATTAGATGCCCTAAATATTTTACCTCTCTTTCCACAAATTGTAATTTGCTCTTGGATACCCGTAGTCCTTGCTTCCCTAGGAAGTTTAAAAGCTCTGTGGAGGTCACAGCCACTGTTGGGCACTTGTCTCCTGCTATCAATAGGTCATCCACATATTGTAATAGAGTGATCCTAGAAGAGGGCTGAAAAGGTTCCAGAATTTTTTCTAATGTCTGTCCAAAAAGATTGGGCGCTTCTGTATACCCCTGAGGGAGGACACACCATCTTAACTGTTGTTTTCTCCCTGTTTCGGGGTCCTCCTATTCAAAGGCAAACAGATCTCTGCTCTCTTCATGGAGGGGGCAGGACCAAAAAGCATCTTTTAAATCAATCATACTGAACCAGGAGCTATTGTGAGGTATCTTACTCATTAAAGTGTAAGGGTCAGGGAGTACAGGATGCAAGGGTAGGACAATTTTATTGATCTCTCTTAGGTCCTCAACCAATCTATATGTCTCACCACTTTAGCGTATGGGAAGGATGGGGGTGTTGTATGGAGATTGGCATGGTTCCAAGAAACCATCTTCCAGGATTGCTAATATAACTAGCCGGAGGCCTTTTCTATCCTCAAGAGATATTGGATATTGCTTTACACTAACTATCAGTCTTTGTTCCCTCAGATTGATCCTTAGGGGAGGTATGTTTACTTTTCCCCTATTTCAGGGTCTAGCCCAGACTTGTGGGTCAATGTCACTTTCTTCTTCCTCTTTCACAATACATAGCCGGAGGGTTAGGGTTGGAATAATTTTTGTTCCTTCGACTGTTAAATTTAGGCCTAATTTTGTGATCATGTCTCTACCTAATAAGTTGATACCACCTCAGGGATGAAAAGAAATTGTCCTAAATAGGTTTCTTGATTATATTCGATTTGTAATGGTTTTATAAAAGGAACAACAGAATTTTCTCCTTTTACCCCTGAGACTATGAGTTTCTTCTTGCTTAGTTTGGCCCCTTGAGGTAAGGTAATAAGGGAGGATCTGGCTGCACCTGTGTCAATTAGGAAGGTAATGTTATCCTTATTCCCCACCTTTAAATTTATCAACGGTTCTGGGTGGGGGTCTATCTTGAACCCCTGACTCCCTCAATCCTCTGATTCTATCAGAGAGATCTTTTGCTCCATTGTCCTCTCTGAGCAATGCCCCCTCATATGATCTTCTTTCCCGTAGCCATAGGAAGTTAGCAGGAGGCGAGGGGCATTCCCTTTCTGGTCCGGGAATCGGACTTGATTGCCATGTCCCCGAAAGGGAATTCTTTTGTCCCTTCCAGCACTAGGTCTCTGTAAAGCAGTAGTCATTGTTTGTATAGTTTGCAACATTAACTTAGTCTGTCCTTCCTGTTGCAGTTTTAAAGCCTGCATCATAACCTTGGTTTGTTCTTTTCTCTCCTCTTCATTCCTTCTTACATACACTTGCTGAGCTACAGATAATAAATCATCCAATGGCTTGCCTGCCCATCCTTCTATCTTTTGTAATTTTTTATTAATATCAGGCCATGAGTTAGCTGCAAAGTATACTTTAAGTAGGTTTTGGGCCACTGGATCATTTATTTCTAAGCCTGAATATTTTCTCACCAAATCTTTTAGCCTATTCAAGAAACCTGAGGGAGTTTCCTCTCTTTCTTGTTTTGCTTCTGAAGCTTTATTTAAATTCTGACTCTTAGGGACAGCATTTCTAATTCCTTCAACTATTATACTTCTTAGGTCCCTCATATTATCCCTATAAGCAGCGTTACTATGATCCCAGTTAGGGTCCTGGAGGGGGAACTTCTGCTCCCGTCTGGGTCCCCCCTGGGCTACTGGGTGATTATCATCCCAGGCCTTCACAGCCGCTATTCTGATTTGTCCCTGTTCCTCTCCAGAGATGATCTAAAATGGACATTAATTCAGTCCAAGTATAAACATTCAGGCCGAGAAATTGAGTAAATTTTTCAGCCAAGCCCGAAGGGTCTACTAATAGGTTTTTCATTTCCTTCTTAAAACTTATTTCAGTACTACTCAAGGGAGCAGTCACAAACCTAATTTCCCCTTGCCCTAGGGGAACTTCTCTAAGAAGGCTTTGTTTAATTGGTCCTTCCAGAGGAAAATTCTTTTGATCTTTAACTAGTTGTCTTAGTTCTCTTCTAAGGGGGCCGTGGGGTGCAGGGGAAGGAGTAGGGTCCTTCATCTCAATTACATTTTGAGATGGGGGTGCCAAAGGATGGGGAGGGATGGGGATGGGAGGCGGGACAGGAAGGAACACATAGGGAGGGGGTAAAGCGAGAAGGGGGTCCCATGAGTCCCCCTTTTCTTTCTTTTTGCCCTGTCGTTCCTCTTTGCTTCCTTGGTTTCCGACATCGGTTGTCAGAATGTACTGTCCCGAGTTCGGAAGCCAGAGGGCAGCATAGGAACATTCTTCCTCACATCAGGGTTGTTTCCCATTTACATACAAATTCAGAGCCTGACAAATCCAGTCTTCCGTGGAACAGAACTTTGGCCAATGAACAGCTCCACCCTGAAGGGGAATTCCAGCCCAGATTAAGCAACAATATTTTGTCATGGTTTTTTTACTTTTTCCTCAATATTTTGGAAGATCATCCCAATTTTCTAACCTTGACCATAATGGACTGTTCTCGGGTATCTTTGGTAAAGTTTCTTGCTGGCTGTTCTTAGAATTTGTCTTTCCCATTTTCCCTGAGATTTCTGAGGAGTTACTGGCCCCCAGTCCTTACTTCTCGCCCTGTATCTTGCCCGAGACTTCTCGTATTATACTCACTCTCGCTGACTCAACGTTATTTTGCTTGCACTGGCTTAACGTTATCTTGCTTGCACTGGCTCAATGTATCTTGTCTGAAATGTTTTATACTATACTCAATCTCACTGACTCAACGTATCTTGCCTATACTGACTCAAGGTATTTTGTCTGAGATGTCTTGTATTGTGCTCAGTCTCGCTGACTCAACAGGATCTTTCAGAACTAAGCCCCCCTCTTCAAGTCACCCAGGACCCAGACACAAAGTCTCTTACCTGGGTCTGTGCACAGACTTACGTGACTTCTGTTATCTCAGTTTTTAAGGTCCGGACCTTTTCCCTGCACATCTGTTTCAATCTCTGCTTCCTTCGGGTCTGGTGACGGGGAGAGACCCCTGACTTTTCCCACGCCGAAGGCCACCGTAAAACTTCGGCGGGACATCCTGCCAGTCGGAGAAGGGGTTCGAGGGTCTCTCCTCATCCCCCCGATGCCGGACGAGCCCCCAATTGAGTGGGACAGCGACCACTTACTCAAAATAAAAGTTCTGAAGACAGAGTTGGACTAGAGGCAGCTGTAATTTATTTCTTTCTCATGAGAAAGGGCACATACCTAGGCTAATGGAAGGAGGCAAGTGCACATGATCAGTGTAAGAACAAAGATTATATAGTTCCCCTGACGCAATGTCCCATTTCCCTCCCTCCCCAACCTTACCCATCTCCCATTGGCTGGGAGTTGTGGACTTACAATCTTAAACACAAAAATTAACCCAATCACAGAGTGACCCATTTACTGACCTGGGTTTCGGGGAAATGAGCTATGTTTTCCGTGTGGGAATGTGGGGTGTGACTTGCTGTGATTAAGACTTGAACAAGGGAAGCGGGTGTGGCTCAATCGACAGAGCTCCTGTTTACCATATGGGAGGCCCCGGGTTCGCTTCCTGGGGCCTCCTTGTGAGGGCAGGCTGGCCCGCACGGCCCGGTGGGCTGATGCAGCAAGACCCCACAACAGGAAGCAGGTGTGGCTCAATCGATGGAGCCCCCGTTTACCATGTGTGAGGCCCCGGGTTCGCTTCCCGGGGCCTCCTTGTGAGGGCAGGCCAGCCCGCGCGGCGCGGTGGGCTGATGCAGCGGGACCTCACAGGAAGGGGGAGATAAGCAGACACGGAGAAGACACACAGCGAATGGACACGGCGAGCACAGGCAGCAAGGGGGAGATAAATAAATAAATAAATAAATCTTTAAAAAAGAAAAAAAAAGACTTGAACAAGAATATGGGAGGGTGAACAGAAATGTGGGAGGGTGAGATAGGCTGAACAGGGAATTCAGTTTGAGAAGAGACCACCTTTTGTTCCATTTCTCTCATCAGCAAGGTTAACTCACACAGAGAAATTACATTACAGACTTCATTTTCTAAAAGGTGATCTGTAAATGACCTAGAACTTAGTTTTTGGTCAAACCCTCTACTTAACTGTCACTGTATGGAAACTACCACTAATTGGCTTTTCTGTAAAAGATCTACAAATGTGATCTATATCACTCTTGGAAACAAGGTTGAGAAACATTGGAGAGAATGGTTAATTCTCACAATGCAGATTCAATTACATGAATAAAAGATTTCTTCCAAAGTTTGCCAACTCCTTCTACCAATATCATATGCAATGATACAAAAAAAGGAGAAAAAAAAAGAAACCACCATTAATGAATAAAGGAGTTGGCATTAGAATAAAAGAATTCCAAGCTAGAAGGGAACTGAGTAAGATCATCTGATCATGGCTGATCATTAAGTCCAACAGTTTGGGAATTTCTAGGGTTCCAAGTGATATGATGATAGTTTTTGGCAAACTTTCTAATATTAAAAAAAAAAAAAAAAGGCTAAGGGAACCCATTATGTTTACTTTCAATAAAGCTGCAGTATTCAAAATAGCAGATACTTTGCTTTTGCTAGTATTAATTCAACACGGTGTGATAAAACAATTTATTATCTTATACTGATGAAAAGCACTGGTTGGCAGCTTCATATGTCTTGAATAAAACCAATAAAAAATAGTTACCTGATAAAGTTAGGTAGAGTGTTTCTAAACATAGATTCAATGAGGCAAAAACCTGGTAGGGTGGTGCCTTGTGGTTTGCAAGACCAATATAGTTCTAACCAACACAGCTTTTAAGAAAAGTTTAGAAGTAGGACTTCTGGGAAGATGGCGGACTAGTAAGAGACCGGAATCTCTTCTCCAGAAAAATAGCTAGAGGACAGGCTGAAAGAGCCCCAAAAAAGATCTTTTAGGGTTTAGGACAGTAGGTGAAGGCTGCTCACCACCCAGAGGAGGGAGAGACAAAAGAGGGAAATCGCAACGACAGAATCGTGAGTTGGAACCAGCAGCAACTGCTGCTGCCGGCACCCTCCCCCACACTCTTTAGAATTCTCGGGCCTCTGTGCCTGCGACTACAGGCAAAGGGGGCTCCAGAGATCTACCACTCCCGGAAAGGGGAGAGAGAGGGACACAGCCTGAGGTTGACTCAGGTTCTGACCTGCAAATTTGGGCTGCAGAGAGCCACGGACCCTTCTACACAGTGGTTTGCCTGGGGAGCCTAGGAAGGACTGGAGAAATCCCACCCTCACAATCGCCCTCTCTTCTAGCCTGGACTAATTGTTGAGGACTCCACAGGAGAGGGGAGAGAGCACCTGGGGCTGACCCTGATTTTGACTTGCAGGTTGGGTCTGCCCTGTCCC
The DNA here is from genome assembly GCA_029593785.1 of Cabassous unicinctus. NCBI lineage: Eukaryota > Metazoa > Chordata > Mammalia > Cingulata > Chlamyphoridae > Cabassous > Cabassous unicinctus. Next base: position 27,147 of record JAQZBX010027970.1, read on the forward strand.
AAGAGCCCTTCCAGTCCCAGTGGGGCTGCGCCATTGTTTGCCTTGAAGCCTGCAAAGGGCTAAAGATATACAAACCTCCCAATCTCCTCCTCTACTAACAGGGACTGATTGTTGAGGATTAGAGGGGAGTGGAAATATTTCCTAGCTGGGAAAAGGGAGGGGACTACCAGAGAAGACTGGAGAACTGTCTCAGAAAGTTTGAATTACAAGGCTCTTAGCCCCCAGACAGAAAACTCTATCAAATTGATCTGGCCTGTGTCACAACAAATACACTCTGACCAGGCATTGAATTAAGAGATGCCAAAGAGCGCCATCTCCTGGCAGACCAAGGAAGTGCACATAAGAAAATTAAAAATAAATAGGAGAGGTTTTCCTGGTCTCTATAGTCTCCCTGCCCAAGGCCCTAGGAAACGACTCTACAAACACTTACTGGGTCCAGTGCCCAGTTTTGAGCAACCAGCAGTACAATCCTAGCAATCAAGATTGAGCCAAAAATCAAAGAGCTGTGGTAACTCACAGCCTCCTACCACTAAAACCCTATAAAAGGGAAAGACATAGAGCATCTAAGTAAAATATAACCTAACCAGATGCCTAAACAATAGCAAAAAATTACGAGCCATACTAAGAAAATAGAAGACATGGCCCAAGAAAAGGAATACATCAAAGTCCCAGAAGAGATGCAGAATTTGAGAGAACTAATCAGTGAGATGAAAACAAATTTCCAAAATCAAATTAATGAGATGAAAGACAATATAGTTAAAGAGTTAAATGATATCAAGAAGACATTGAGTGACCGCAAAAAAGAATTTGAAATCCTGAACAGAAAAGTAACGGAGTTCATGGGAATGAAAGACACAATAGGTGAGGTCAAAAACACATTTCAGGCGTCCAACAGCAGACTCAAAATGATAGAAGAAAGAATAAGTGATACCGAAGACACAGCAGCTAAAATTGAAGAGAGAAAAGAAAAGAGAGAGAAAAGAATGGAAAAAATTGAGCAGGGG
>JAQZBX010027971.1:0-28077 GCA_029593785.1 Cabassous unicinctus
CTTTTTTTATCCATTAGCCAGTTGATGGGCACGTAGATTGTTTCCCTTTTTGGATTATTCTGAATAAAGCTACTATGAAAATTCTCAAACAAATTTTTGTGTGCACATATGTTTTTATTTCTCTTGGATAAATATTATAGAGTAGGAATGTTGGGCCATATGGTGAATATGTTAGATCCATAAGAAAATGTCAACCTGCTTTTCAAAGTGGCTGCAGCACTTCCATCTGTAATGTCTGGGAGTTCCAGTTACTCCATGACCTCAGCAACATTATAGCCGGTCTTTTTACGTTTAGCCACTCTAGTGGCTGTGCAGCGTATCTCACTGTGGTTTTGAGTTTCATTCCCCTGACATCCTAATACCATCAAAACTCTTGTAAGTGTTTTTTGGTAATTCATATATGTTCTTTGGTGGAGTGTACAGATCTTTTGCCCGGTTTTTTAAAACAAGGTGTTTTTCTTTTTTCTTTTTCTTTCTTTTTTATTGTATGAGTTCTTTATATGTTGTGGGTTCAAGTCCTTTCTCAAATATATGTTTTGCAAATATTTTCTCCCAGCCTGTGGCTTATCCTCTAATTTTCTTAATACTGTCTTTCAAAGAGCAAAGGTTTTTATTTATGATTAAGTCCAGCTTATCAAGATTTTTTGTTGTCTCTGATTTTGTGTGCTAAGAAGTCTCTGCCTAAGAGGGAGCAGTTCTATTGTTAATTAGATGCATTTCATGTATTTTCAAAGGAGGCAATCTGGGTGGCTGACTCGGAGATAAGACGGCAAGTGGGGCTGGGTAAGAGACTGGATGTGTAGCTGTCTAAGGCATAGGACTTTTGAATGAGTCATTGTCCTCCAAGTGGGTCCTCTCCAGACCAGTTTACCTTACACTGATCTGAGTCTTTGTGCCATCTGCTTCTTTGCTAGGTAGGACTCTTTTCTGCTCTTAAATCATAATAGCAACAACTTAAGCTGTCATGTCCTTTGGACATTTCAAAGCGTTTTAAAATCTTTTAATTTATTTGATCCTCACAGTCCTGTGAAGTAAGAATGGAAACTCCTACTGACATCATATGTTATGGTTTAGAATGTAAGTGACTTGCCTAAGGTCACACAAGTACTCAGCGATAGAGCTGGGACCAGAGTCCCAGCCACATGGTGTTGCCTGGCTGCCTTCATGGAATTCTTGAGCAACTGTGGTTAAGCTCAAGTCCTGTCTGTGGATAGGGTCACTCCAGAGGGCGAGGTTGGGTTAGGGAGACAGTCTGCTCCTAATGAAGGTTTGGGACAACCTGATAAGGCGTGATCATCCCATGTCAAAATGAAAGTCACTGTGATAGTGTGGGAAAAAGAGGAGCATTGGAATTAGAGAAACGTGTGCTCTGATTCCAGCTTGGCTAACTTTAAACAGTTATAGGTAAATTTGTTTCCCTAAAGCCCTTGAGATAAACAGTCTCTCACTCATTAGGTATGTATTTCTTAATATCTGATCATTACTTTCCTCCTCATAAGATCAGCTAAGTTTTTGAACACTTACCACGTGTCAGGAACTGTGCTAATCATTTTACCTACTGCATTTAAGCCTCAAAACAGCTCTTTGCAATAGATACTCCCATCCAAATGGAATACACAAAAAGAAAAAGGTTTAGAATTTAACTTGCCTGAGACCCCACAGATCACAGGTTGGGGATCCAAGACTGCCTGGCTCCAAACCCGCGCCCTCAGCACCCAATCTACGCTGTCTTCCACCCTTAAAAACACGCCCTACAGAGCTCATGTGCGGCAGTGGGAAGCCCACCACCACCTAACAGCAACCCCCGCAGCCCTAAGCAAACCACCCAGCAGATTTTCCCTTGCTTTGCTTCAAATACGCCAATCAGCGCAGGCCCTGGAGCCCCTGTACCCCATAAAAGAAAGGACCCCAGGGCAGAACTGACATTTCTCTCCCTTGTGAATGCCTGCCCTCAACTCTGAGGGTGTACTTTTTGTTCTCTTGCTTTACCTCCCAATAAATTCTCTGCTTGCCTGAAAGAAAAAAAAAATAAGCACAGCAATCCTTATGACATAAAGTGCCTTGTACACTTAACCAATTCATGTCACAGTAGGAACTGCATACTTGCCATTTTCCACTTTCCTCCCCTTCTACATTTCCAGACCCACCTGGGGGTTGAGTGGGACCTTCTGGCTAGTTCTGACTGGTGGCTTGTAAACAGAACAGCCTTGAGCCACTTCTGGGCTGGCACATCTGATGGTCAGCAGAGGACTAGCCAGCACCCTGTTACCCTGCCCCGGAGGTGAGGGCAGTGTGTGTTGCTATGGGGTTGCCCTAGGATTCAAGCAGCCTGAAATCTGAGCCAACACCTGGAGGAAAGCTGCCCTGGAAAGCCTTACGCAGTGAACTTCGTGTGAGAGGGAAATGAACTTTTCCTTAGATTTGGGGGTTGTTTGTTGCCAGCACAACATGGTACCTCGGCTGGTGGGGATCGTGGTTGTGTTTGTAGTGATGGTGGGTCATGATGTCATCTCCCAAGGCTCACCCTTTTGTGATCCTTGACCCTTTCCCATAGACAATCAAGATAATATTTTTATAATCAAAATAGAAGAATAAGGACGATGCATATATAAAACATCATTCAATGACACGAACAAGGAAAGGATATATTGTCTGGACTGTTCGGCACGAGTCTAAGCAGCAGAGAAACAGCCTTTTCCCATGAGTTGGTTCTGGAGGCTCTCACTCTACTTACAAGTAATTATAAAGGCATTATGCTCACAAGCATGAATGGATTACAAACCATCCCACCATTAAGTAAATTTAAGCAGCCTTCCCGATCTCTATCAGCAAGGACTTCCCTCGTAACAAGTTCCACATTGCAGGCCAACCTTGCTGCCATCTGCTCAAATGGAAACATGTGGCAAGACTGTGATTTGTTGAACACTTTGCCCTTGGTAAGGAAAGAGACCTTGGGGAATTTTTTTTGGAAAAACCACCTTCTTGGCACACAATTTGTGGCTAGAGTTTGCCCCTTATGTGAAATGGTCCATTTTAATCTGAATGTCACTTTAAATGAATGTCTATGAGACTGTATTTACATATGCTAACCACCAGACTGATCTCCAATAGTGATGGTGTGCGGGATCTCCAAACTTCCATGCCCAGGATTTTAATTAGGTAATGATAACAGTGTCTTCCTAGCCACAAAAGGAAATGAGTCAGATAAGGTAACAGACAGTATCTGTTGTCATTGCCCCATGTTGTACTGTCCTCTTGCTTCTTCATCAACCTACCTCTCACTGATCCTTTAAAATTCATGTGCTCTGAGATGATTTCTCTGACCACCCCATGTGGGTTAGGGAACTCTCCTCTTTGTTCCATTTTTTTCCTGTGCTTACCTCTCCTCTCTCACAGAATTTACAGAAGATATTGGGATATGATGTGGTTATGTATAGTGCTAGAGCTATTGCTTGCTGGGGGAAGCTTAATGATGCTTCAAAATAGTATCATTGTGTGCATTTTTTTCTGTACCGTGGGCATCAATTTTCAGATCTAACTCAAACTAAGAGGTGAACGATCCTACTGTAAGTGGTTTAAAGCATTCTTCTCCCCAGAAATCACACATGATATCAATTCTGCAAAAGACATCAGAGAGAACTCAAACAGTTTAGAGATCTCTGAGATTAGAGAGGTGATAAAATGGAGCTTCATGGTCAAAGAAGACAATTTGCATTTTGCAGGACTTACTTGATGTAACCAAATCCATCTGCAGATATTAATGGGCAATGGCTGGATATGCAGACCCTACTCTTTGATCAAGTGCATTGGCAAAAGCTAAGACTTCAGGTGATTAATAATGAGGATCCCAAGTCAAGAGGCAAGAAGTAGACATCCAATCAACAATACACACACATTTAACTCAGACGAGAGCAAACACAGTATATACCAAAGATGGTTCTATTTGGACCATAATCACTTTCTACTTTATAATTCAAGGGTTTTCATAGTATCTTAACGAGGAAGGGGATGGGTTTCAAGCTCACAAAAAACAGAGATTTAAAATTAATTTTATAATCAGCTATATATGACCCATTCTTAACAAAGTTTTCTGTGTCTTTAAATATTATCATAGATAAATAATTGGATTGAATCTACCCACTTGTTTCAGTGAAGATTTGGGGGGGAGGGGCAGATGCAAACAAAACTACCTAAGTTATTTGCCCTACATAATCTTACACATTTTCTATAGTGCTCATCTGTCATCATGGCAATTAGTGAATTAACACATTAGTTAATATAATTGACATAAGAAAACTATCATTCTGATCTGGGAGTAGGGAAACATTTCTTAAATAATGTGACAAAGGTGATAATAAAAAATTTGATAAATTTCTTCTTATTAAATTAAGATATCTATTTAAGAAAAAACACTTTTAAAAGTGATATGTTAAGATATAACCTGGGAGGAGGTATGGGGAGCACACATAACTGACATTAGGATAATCATAAAAAATATCGATCATTTACAAACCAAACAGACAAGATCACAAGGAGCCATTTTACAACACTTCAAAGGAAAAAACCAAGAAGCCAAATGTGACGGTTATTTTTTGTGTCAGCTTTGCTAGATTATAGTACCCAGTTATTTAATCAAACACTAAGCCTGGTGTTGCTGTGAAGGTGTTTTGGAGATGTGGTAAATATCTACAATGAGCTGACTTTAAATAAAGGAGATTACCCTCGATAATGTGGGTGGGCCTCATCCACCATGAGCTGAAGGCCGTCAGAGCAGACCTGGGGTCTCCAGGAGAAGGAGGAATTGGCCTCAAGATGCAGCATTAACTCTTGCCCAAGTTTCCAGGCTGCTGGCCTGCCCTAAAAAATTCAGACTTGCCAATCCTACCATCAAGTCAATAAGGAAAGGGCCAATTCCTTAAAATAAATCTCTAAATCGCCAAATCTGTCTCTTTCTCTCGTTCTCTATCACTCTCTTTCTCTCTCTACATCTTTCCCTCTTTTTCCCTCCCTCCTTTTCTCTAGATAGATAGATAGACAGATAGATAGATAGATTGCTCCAACCAGTCTGGAAGGCAGCTTGTTATTATCCTGTGTGGCTGAACATTCAGACACCTTGCCACCCAGCAGTCCATTCCTAGAAGTGTGCGTGCATGTGGTGTGCGTGTCTCCAAGTGATACTCTTACTTACATGTGTGCAGAAGAATACACAAGAATATTCACTAACAGCATTATTTATAAGATTAAAAACTAAAAGTATTGCAAGGCTCTTTAACAGTATAACAAATAAACAAATTGTGATATAGTCACACAATGGACTATCTTGCAGCAGTTAAAAAGAATGAACTACATCTGTATGTATTACTGTGAATAAGTCATAGCAATATATAATTGAGTGGAAAAAGTAAATCCCAAAATATTACATAGCACATGATATCTATTTTCATCAATCTACAACACCGAATGGATATGCTTTTTAGGAATACGTATCAGTATTTAAAAGAAGAGAGGAATGGGGGAGGTGGTCAGAGCCCACAGAGACCACAGCAGCGGCCCAGGGTTGAGCTGCAGGAGAAGCCTTGGGCCAGCACAACCTCATGCAACATGACCAGCCTGTGGACATACTGTGGGTCACGAGCTGTTTGATAAGGATCAGTGGCAGTCTGGAGCAAGAGAAGAGTAATCTTGCCAATGGCACGTCCATGTGTCTCAATGAACTGCTGAGATGTGTTATGTAGATATGGTAGACTTTTGTCAAGCTCTGAACCAGAGGCTTCGCCTACAGAATGGTAAGGGTATAATGAGCATTGCAACAAGGTCCCGGTCTAGAAATATGGGTGTCAGGATGAAATTCCATGAAGCATAATGACCTAATGCTGTCCCTGTGATGATTCAGCGCTGAGTTTACCAGAGTTGAAAAACATTTGGCTAACCTACGAGATAAGAGCCAGAAAGTAGAGTGCTCGGAGATTAGAAAACAAACAAAACCCAAGCGATTAATTTTTCAAAGAGTAGAATTAGCGAGTGCTTCTTCACCAATTCTTTTTCCTTTCTCGCCTGAGTGTTTTGGAATTCTTCCATCCACCTCAGGGTTTCTCCCTCCCACCTGGCAAGAATAGAGGTGCTCCTGAAATTGCTGTCATAGCTGTCACCAAGTCTGAATAGCTGGATTTTACAAAGATCATGAAACGGTAAGCTGAACAAAACAAAACTTCAATGCAGGTTTCCATTTAAATGGGAGAATTACTCTAAAATCTCTTTCTACCAATATCTAGTTTCCAGTTGCTTTCCATAACAAAATAAGAAACTGAAAATCATTGAAGGGCATTTTCTACAAAATGGGAAACTTTTCATTTTTTTCCCCAGGGATAAAATGAGTTTGTCGATAAACTTGTTATGCTGACTACTTTATTTAAGCTTGTTATATATAAGGTGAAAGTGCACGAATATTAAAACCGATTGATATCGCTAGACATCATTTTGTAAATTGCTCTTTTAGAGCATGTGTTTGAATGCTTTCTAATATACCGTATCATAGTTTTTCTCACAGAGATTAATGCACGCATTTCATATTACATGTAGTGTGGCCTGACATGATTACTTTTCTTCTCAATTGGGGAGAGCTGATGAAAACGAAAACTTTTTCAAGAGACCAGAGCAGTTTATCACTGGCAGATTTTTGCTCAATAGCTAAAGTAGCTCATTTGCTTCAGTAACCAAAATAGTTCATGGTAGTAATTCTCTCTTTTACCCATTTAAATCCCGGCTGGTTCTTCAGAGATGAATATGAGGGTAAGGGCTTTTAGGAATTGAAAACTTGGTAAATGTTTATTGATTAATTTGGTCAGTTTTTAAAATGTATTCTCATTCATCATCCAAGCAGATAACAAACACAGCAAACTTCTGTTAACATTCTAACAAACAATGGTTAGTTGATTTCCCATAGTCAAGCTGTTTTTACCTTTTCTGAGAAGTGTTTATCCAGGTGGTAGTCGAAGTGCCAGTGACTGTTTTCTGGTTTGATGCCCTGTCCTTTAGAACGAGCACCCTTTCACTGCAGACAGCACAGATGGAAAGACAAGCACGGATGCAAGCTACGTGTATTAACCCCGTATCCTATTTTTAATGTTGGCTAATTACCCCAGTTCTCAGTGGGAAATGGCTCTTATTTGACAGTGGATTCCTCATGTAAGATGTAGAACTGCTCTTAGAATTTCACAAAATTTGTTTTGTGCCATTCCTTCACAAACATTAAATCGCAAATATTTAAATAGAAAACAACCGCGAACATGTCCTCCAGACTGAGTATTATATACATTATATTGAATGTTTCTGGAAGAATCACACATTCCTAGGGGATAAAGACTGATTTCCTAATTTCTTCATATAAGTTAGAAAAATAATGTGAAGTTTGAATAAAGAGAAAAATGCTAATGAAAATGGTGGAAAGGATGGTTGCTAGGTTAGATGGAGAGGGGATGGAGGATCACAGCATGGTTTTGTCAGGGCTTTAGTTTCCATATGGCACGGTGGGCACATTAACGGAGGGAAATTCTATTTTAATTCCTAAAAGGAAACTGAAACCAGTTGGAATATGAAATTGGAAAGTAATAAGGCCTTTAAATATTTCCTCAATCTGAAAAAACTGTGTTTTCATCATACACATGTCTGTGAAAAATATACTTTTCAAATTTCCAGTGCCACTCATTTTCTTCAATGGAATGGATAAAACTACCCAAGGAGCATGAAAAGGTCCATTATAAAAATTTTAAAGAGGAAAATCCAAAAGCTGGTAAGTAGATTTTGGGGATTAAACATTGATGATTTGAATAACGTGCTCATTTTATCATGGTAGAATAAGATAAATGGAGATGATTTAGCCATTTTAGAAATTTTTTATTCGATTTTCAAGCCCATTTTAAGAGCATCTTATAAGAACCCGGTTAAGGATTATCAGCATGGCTGTCCTCCATGCCCAAAGCATACTCACACACAACCGCACATTAACTTCACAAGTCGCCTTTACCACGTGTGGAGCCTAAGCATATCAGTCACTGTTCTGTCTCCAAATTAGGAGCACTATTTAAATGAAGTTGTAGAAGAAGGTTTAATGAACGGAATATGTAAGTACATAAAATAAATACTATGTGCTAAAGATCATCACTCTGAGACAAGCCAGAACTGGGTATGTAGCTTTCCCAGTTCTCAATCCCAAGGCCTCGGATGAAGGCGTAGGTAGAATACCACACCACTGCCTCCCTGCTGCCCAGCAAGTCTGCTGAAATGCGAACACCAGCACGCAAACATCTTATGCATATGAAAGTCTGATTTGTCCCATGCCGAGATCAGAGATATTTCCCCAAAACCTTGAGGGAGATATTTGGCCTGTGCTATTAGCTACTGCCTTCAGGGGAAGGAGCTATACTTCTCCCCCTGAGTTCCAGTTTGGAACTGAGCATCATCTTGTAGAAGCAGTATGCCTTAGAATCCATGAATGTGCATGGATGCTGGACATGTGTGTTCCTGAAATGGAACTCAATGTGACTCACTGTGTACCTGAAATACCTGTCTTATTGACAGAGTTGGGTAACAAGAACAACAGTTCTTAAGTTGGGAATGACTTATATCGTTAACCCCTAAATCAAGTTATCAAGAGAACACCTTTTCCTTGGACTATTATTACTTTCTGCCTCTCAACACAGATGATTTCAGGAAGAGAGTGACTTCAGCAAGCATTTCCTGCGTGTTTACTCTGCTGTGCATTATTGTAGAAGCTAGATAGCAATAGCTCTTGGTTATCGAGCCCCTATTATGTACCAGATAGTTTGCATTCATTATCTCCAAAGTTCAAAACAACCTTCCATAGTAGTTATGAATTTCCACATTTTACAGATGAGGCAACTGCGTGTAAACAAGTCATCCAAGTGCACAGGACTGGTAAGTGCTGGGCTAGCACTTCAATCTGGATCTGTCTCGATCTGAAGCCTGAATTCTTTTATCTTCAGACTGACAATTTTAAAGAAACTTCCCAGTGAGCGGGATAGTTTGAAAAACCACAGATTTCTTACAACTAAACTGGTCTAATGTGAGGCTGGATTAATCCACAAAGCCAGGGCACACTGCCTTTCATGAACATTTGGAAACTATAAAAGGTTAAACCAAGCCCTTCCTCCCCATCTGTTTATCATAACAGTGTTACAGTCAAACTGAGACCTTCAGCCAAGACCCCCTTAACTGCCTGATAGGTTTGTTTATTTTTACCATATTCCCATTTTTCCCCATCTACAGGCCAGCTCCCCTCACCCCCCAGTATGTTACACTTTGCTGTGCAGGGGTCTAGGAGCGAGAGTGTGTGGAGGAGACTTCTCTCTCCTGGTCGTTTTGGTTATAAGAAATGGCCCATAAAAAGAGGCCCACAAGAGGCCCATAAAGATTTTTGTGAATGGCCTGAGATTGCAAATGTTAGCATTTATGGTGTTTGGGAAGGTACTTTCATGGCATCAAAGCTATAATTTTGATCTAACACATGCAAGTTCAAGACGACATGGACTCCATAGTTTAATGCCACATATCAGTTAAGGACTGATATCTTTAGGAAAAGTATATCGTGTATGGAATTAAGAAAATAGACAAATAAGTTAAATCGACTTTATGATGTTTTCTTTTCCTCTGCCTTTGAATGCACAAAGCCTCGTAAGGCTCATCTCCAGGTAATAAGGAGGCACTTGACAGCAGTGGATGAGGAAAAGGGATCTTAAGATGAAAAAAAGCAGTCTGATGACCACATGTAATGACTTAACTCGAGACAGAAGAAGCTGAAGTTCTGGAAACCTTAGGAGCCCAGAATGGTCATTATAAAGAAGCAGCCCAGTGAAGGGAGTTAGTGAGCAGTGTCTCTACACTGTAAAGTACAAATGAATCACCTGGGCATCCTGTTGGGTTCCAGTTCTGATTGGGTAGTTATGGGGAGCGGCCGGAGCCTTCCAGGTAATCCAAAGCTGCTGGTCCTCAGACCCACTTAGAGACCCAAGATTATAGGACATTTGGTTATTTAGCAGTGTCACCAATGCTTTGTGATCATAGTACAAGACTATGCTTAGGAAAGAGTCGTTATGCCAAATGAAGCTGGAGCTGACATTGGGGGTGGTTCAATCTGTATGTCTCTAAGCCTATGACCTCATGTGCCAGGAAGTCGTGGAAAGAACTCCAGTCCCAGAGTCCTGGCTTCTGGTCCCACTGTGTTCCTGACTTGCTTTAGACATTGGTTAGATCTCCTCCAGACCTAATGAAAGGAATTCAGTCACTCCGTTCTCACATGGCCAAAGGGACGAATGCATTTGAGAACATCGTAAATTCTGCAGTTCTTTATTTACTCAGGACTGGTGTCAAATTGCCACACCTCTCCTCTATGCCCTCTCTCCACCTCCCCAATCATTTTTTCCACCATTTCTGGACATACCTGAAATATAGGACAGGAACAGTCACGCTCAAAAGTCTGTAAAACTTTAAATGACAAAGTTTGGGTCATCTGATTGGTGCAATTTGTAAAGCTCATCTTTCTCGTTCATGTGCTTCAATGTACTCTTTCTCTCATGAGAGTGTGGGCTGCTCACGCTTCTCCATGTTTCCTCCTAACACCGCTCGGCTCTCCATTGGGTGTGCTGAACTTCAAAGGGACTGGAAAGCCCTTTTCTGCTTCACTATGTTATTATCCTCTCCCTCTCCACCTTAGAGGAAGACTGGTGGTAGGTATGCCAGTCGGCATGCTCTCCTCCAAAGGTTTCAGAGTCATAGGGGCAAGACAGACACACTGACATTCACTGACAATGCTGATGAGAGGAGCGCTTGTCCTCTCTTCTAGATGATTACCCTTGAATTCTCCCTTTTGCCACTCACTGATCTTTTTTCATAGACTCCTCTGCTTCTCAGTCTTTCAACGCCCCTCAACAGTATGGTCCTATATCCAAGTCTAACAGCACTCAGTGCCAAAGTAAAGAGCTACTTTAAAACTTCTTCCTGTATAAAATACCAAGAAGAGTATGGCTAGCTCTAACAATTTGTTTGTTAAAAAATTAGTTCAGCTGATGTATAATTCTATCAAATATCTAAGCTCCCTATCCATCATCCACACACAATCATGGGGCTTTTCACCAACATTCCATGAGCATTGGTCACACAGTGGCCAGCAGGAAGTAATAGGCCATGGAAGGCAGGACCTGTCCTCAAGATATTGATAGTCTCTTAGGACAAGACATATCAATTTTTTTATTCAAACATTCATTGATTTAAACATCCTCAACACAATTTACATGCCAGGCACCATGCTAAATGCTGGGAATGAATGGTGAACAAGAGAAACATGGGCCCAGCCTTCTCAAAACTCATAATGCAGCAGGAGAGAGAGAAGAGTGACATAGCACATGCCATAGACTCTGAGGGCAAATAGGAGGCCCAGACAGACTTTGCAGCAGCAACTGGGTGAAGTGAGAAGCTTGTCCTGCTCGAGTGGTCTTAGAGGGTGCAAGGAAGCAGTGAAACTGGAGAGGAACTTCAAGAGGTAGAAGAAATTCAAGAACATAGGGAATTTTGGGAGGCCAAGTAGTTTTGGACGCCATAGAAACTTGAAAGATAGTTCCTAACTGAAAAAACAAAGCCAGGCTGGCTCAAGTAGAAGGTTTCTGTTCTGTTCTTCTTAAACTGAGGAATACCTGCCCTTGGGCATACTTGGTGGGGTGTCAGTGGTCTAAGAATCCGTGTATAATAATGAAATATCTTCCTGGAGTAACAAGTTTATTAAACAGTGGTTTAAGGTGTGTGTGTGTGTGTGTGTGTGTGTGTGTGTGTGTGTGTGTGTGTGAATGCTTAAGATAAAACAGGAGACTTTAAAGACATGCCTTGCTTGCAGCAGAACACGTTGGCATTGACAGGGGCACCTTCACCATGACCTCCAAACTACATTATCTTTTCTGTGTATTAAAAAATATGTTGGTGGAAAGGTTAAAAAAAACTCTGGGAAAGATTAAAATCCAGATGAAGGATTTCAGGTTTCACTGATGATGTTGGAAGAGAAAGGGTAGGACTGAGTATTTGTGAGCTGAGCAGAGACTCATGAAAGCAGACAGATAGCTCCTGTCTACTGCCTGAGTCATTGGCTGTGGGTGCAGATGTGGATAGACAGTACATGGGTCTTTATCTGAAACTCAGGGACGAATCTAACAACAGAAGCAAGGCCACATGGGATGGGTAAGACCAATATGTGTGGGCATTGTGGTGGCCCTGCAGTGGGCGAGAGCTACCAGGAAATGTTTTGGGTCCCTCGCAGTAGGAGATGCTTAGGAAAGAATGCCAGAGTCCTAGGAGCAGTAAGGTTCCTTCTGGGGGAGGGCCCACTGTGTTGGTGTCAGTCTTGCATCGAGGACATGGCCATCACCAGCAGTCCTGGCTCGCTCTCGCCAGGTCTCTGCTAAGTGAAATGGGAAGGAAAAGCAGCTGCCTCGGTCAGGTCCAGATTTCACTTGCCAATCATTGCTCAGAGACAGAGGAGAGGAGCTGACTAGGGAATAACGTTTCCTTGGGGAAAGGGTCCTAGTCTTTTCATTTAGTTATTCTGGCAAATTCCAGGTTGGATTTCAGCTTGAACAGATTTATATAGTTACACTCTCAGGTAGGTGGTAAAATGACTCCTAGAGAGACCCAGGTTATTTTGAGGTCATCCTTGGAAGTTGCCTAATTCCTCTCCCTTGCTCTACCGCTCTCCCACCCTGAATGGGGCATGGCCCTGTGTGCAGGCCAATCTTAGCTGTCCCTGAACACAAAGCATCAGGTGAAGCTAACAACTCGTGCTATTCAGTAGATATATAATGTGAAACCACAAACTCAAGTCACATATGTAATTTTTAATTTCTTAATAGCCATATTAAAAATATAAAAAGAAACAGACAAAATTAATTCAATCGTATGTTTTATCTAAACCAATAAAACCAAAATATTATCACTTAAACACGTAATCAACATAAAAATATTAATGAGTCATTTTGCATTCATTTTTTAAGTCTTTTTTGTGCCAAGTTTTAGACATACAGCAGATGGTAATTCCTACTAGTCACACTTCTAAAGTGTGACGGCCGCAGGGGGCTAATGGCTAGTATATTGGACAGCACAGTTCTAGCCTGTCCTGCCTTGATCCTGGACAACCCGGTAATGCCTCCGGGCTTTTTCTAAGGTCTACAAGGTCCAGGAACACCAAGCCACTTGCCAGAGCTCACATACCACATCCAGGTCTGAGCCGAGATAGATCAGGAGTCTCTACATTCTAATCTAGTGTTCTTTCCCACACAATGTACGTGGACCTCTCTTCATTGTCACAGCTACGTTCTCACCAGGCTCTTTCAGGTCCTCTCACTCTTATTCCTCTCTATTCTGGCTGCAGCCGCCCTACTCAGGACTGGTTGCCTCTCCCATGGGCTATTGCCGTCGCCTCCTAATTGATGTGTTTGCTTTTGGCATCACCTTAGGACCCTCCCTGCAAAAGCTTAATTTAGCACAGCTCAGATTAAAATAACTCCCCTACTCAAAACGATGATTACCTATTTTTAATAATTAAAATACAATTCACGACAGTCCTTTATCTGGTATTAACACATATCTCCAAAGCATTTCTACACAAGTGCTCTCTCCCTAAAAGAACGCTGTTCTTTTTCAAAGCTCTTTGGCTATTTGAAGTCTTTTGCATTACCAAAAGAACTTTAGAATCAGCTTGTCAAATTCTACAGAAAAGACTTTCTGAGATTTTGATTGGGATCACATGAAATAAATAGATCAATTAACAGAGGATTGATATCCTAACAATATTGTCTTTGGACCCAGGAGTAAAATATATTTTTACATTTATTTAGGTCTTCTTTAATTTCTCTCAACAGCATTTTATAGTTTCCAATGTCTAGTTCTTTCACATCTTTTATCAGATTTATCCCTATGCATTTTGTATTTTTTCACACTATTATAAATTGTATTGTTTGTATCTGCAAGTGATTTTTGCATATTGATTTTATTATCCTGCAACTTTAGTAAACTCAATTATTAGTTCTACTAGCATCTTTGTAGATTACATCAAATTTTCTATATAGGTGATCATGTTATCTGAGATTAAAAGCATGGTTTCATTTTCCTTTCCAATATAGATGACTTTTATTTCTTTTTATTGTCTTACTGCACTGGCTATAATCTCTGGTACAGAGCTTAATAGATGTGATGCTAGAACTTCTTGTCTTCTTCCTGATTTTAGAGAAGCATTCATTCTTTCATGACTAAGCATGATATTAGCTGAAGGTTTTTTCATTGATGCCTGTTTCAGTTTGCTGATAGTTGCCAAGGCAATATACCAGAAATTGGTGAGCTTTTACAATGGGGATTTATTAATTTATAAGCTTACAGTTCCAAGGCCATGAATGTGTCCAGATCAAGGCACCATCAGGAGATGCTTCCTCCCCGAGCTGCAGCTGTGGACGATCAGACACACGGCAAGGCACAATGGTGGCATCTGCTGGTCTCTGCCTTCTCCTCCAGGCTCTTCTTTTCTGGCTTCCTCTGGCTTTCTCTTTGTTCTTGTGGCTTTCTCTCTCCTGGGTTCTGTTGATTTCAGCTTCTGGCTTCTGGCTTCTGGGGCTTCCTCTCAGCTTCTAGGAGTTTTTCTCTATCTCTGCAGCCCTTTTTGCAGTATAGTCATCCATTTATAAAGAACTCCAGTAAGAGGATTAAGACTCACCCTGGATTATGTCTTACTGGAGTAATCTAATCAAATGGCTTTTAATGGAATCTAATCTAATCAAAGGTTCACAATAGGTTCACACCCACAGGAATGGTACAATTTAAGAACGTAATTTTCTGGGATCTGTGAAAGACTCAAACTACCACAATGCCATTTGTCAAGTTGAGGAAGTTTTCTTCTATTCCTTGTTTACTAGAGGGGTTTTTGTTCTTTTTTTTTTTTAACCAGGAATTCCAGGAATGTATGTTGGATTTAGTCAAATGATTTTTCTGTTTCTTTTGAGGTAATCATATGTTTTTGGGTTTTTTTTTCTTTTTTAGTTTTTTAATTGGTTAGTTACTCTGACTTTTGAATGTTAAGCCACCCTACATTCTTGATAAATCCACTTAGTCATAATATATTCAGTTTATTGAATTTCTGTTTAGAATCTTTACATCTATGTTCATGAAAGACGTTGGTCTGTAGTTTTCTATTCTTATAATATTTTTGTCTTGGTTTGATATCAAGGTAATGTTGGCCTCAGAGAATGGGTTGGGTAGTATTCCCTGCTTTTCAATTTTCTGAAAGAGTTTAATGCAGAATTAGTAATATTTCTTTCTCAAATGTTTGGTAGAATTCACCAGTGAAACCATCTGGCCCTGGAATTTTCTCTTAGGGAAGATTTTTACTATAAATTCAATTGTTTTAATAGCTATAGGGCTATTCAGGTTATCTAATTCTTCCTGAATGAGTGTGTTTTTATAATTTCTGCCTTTATAGGAGGGTGTTCATTTCATGTAAGCTGTTAAATTTATTGACATAAAACTGTGTATAAAAATATCTGTATGTGCATATGTACATATATTTTAATATATCCTTTTAATGTTGTTTAATCTGAAGTGATACCATCTCTCTCGGTCCTCATATTTGTAATTTGAAACTTCTCTCTTTTTCTCCCTGTAAGTTGGGAAAGAGTTCTCAAAGTACCAGTTTTAGGTTTCATTAACTATCCTTATTTGTATTTCTGATGTTAATTTCATTTACTTCTGCTCTGATATTTATTATTTCTTTTTTTCCCCCTTACTGTGGTTTCATTTGTCCTTCTTTTCTAGTTTCTCAGAGTAGAAGCTGATGCCATTGGTTTGAGACCTTTCTTCTGTTTTGATTTAGGCATTTAAGGCTACCAACTCTCCCCTAATTGCTGCTTAAACATTTTCCCATAAACTTTGATATGTTGTGCTTTCATTTTGATTCAGTTCAAAATATTTCCTAATTTCCCCTTTCATAGCTTCTTTAATTCACAAGTGACTTTTAAATGTGCTATTTAGTTTCCCAATATTGGGGATTTTCCTGAGATGTTTTAGTTATTTATTTTTTATTTCATTCCCTTGTGGTATCATCTCTTTCTTGCCATTCCCCAAGCTGCCAGTTTCCAAACACCAGTGTGGTTTCTCACTCGTGACTCTACACCTTCCTCCGCTTCTCCAGCCAGCAAATCCCTACACCTTGTTCAGGACCCAAGTCAGATATTATGGCCTCAGTCAAACCTTCCCAAACTCTGCCAGACAAAACGTGCAGCTGTCTCTTTCGTGCCTGGAAAGCACTTTCCAAGCACTCATCTCAAAGTCCTTCTCTCCCTGGGCAGCAGCCCCGAGTTTGCGGGTTTGTGTCCCCACGAGGTTGAGGCGGAGGCTCCAGGAAGCCCCGCGCACAGCGGCTCTTGAATGGACCGCTCAGGTCTGGTCAGTCCATCCTGAGCCCCCAGAACCACGCAGTTTCTGAAAACAAAGAGAAGAGGTGCCTGTGAAGAAGGGGGCGGGGTGCAAATAGGTTTCTTTGTGGGAGAGCCACCGGCAGGGAGCAGACCCCCCCAGGCCCAGCAGGATGCCTGCTTTATGTCCAGGAGGACTTGGTGCTGCATGAGCGGGGCCGGTGGTCACGGGCCAGCCCGGGCTGACCCAGGCAGATGGGAACCAGGCTCCCGCCGGCGAGGCGAGTGAGTGCGGCCGACACAAAGCAGAGAGGGCCAGAGCGGGGCAGGTGAGGCGCGCTCCAGCTGCGGGAAGCCCTGGCTGGACACGGGAAGTGGCGCCTGCACCAGGCCCAGGCCTGCTGTGGGCGGGAGGGGAGGGGGGCTGGGGATGAGACGGGCAGGTACATCTGGACTGCAAGGAAGGAAGAGCCAGTCAATTCTTTATTTCAATTCCTGGCTATACTCTAATCACACACTTTCTTAGTGGATTGTTGTAAAAACTTCTCGCCTCCCCTGAAATCCATCTGTGCTTGTCAGTGGTTAATACTGCCACAGGAATCTGCACCTTTACAGCTTTTCGTCACTCTCTCTATGATATTACAGGCCCGTCGGGGAAATTAACTTTGTATTGCAAAAGGAGATCAGAATATTGGGCTTTGATGGGGAATCTTGGACATCACCCAGCAAACAGGGCAGTTATATGTCTTTCCACGTCACCTAGCTTACCCTGTCTAACCTCATATCTCTTATAAATTCATGAACTCGGCATTTTCTATTATTCAGTGTTAAGTGTATTTTGTTCTATGTATAGCGACCACTAAGATATCAAGAAACAGAGAGAACCTCTTCCTAACGATAGGAAGAGTGCCACTGACCTTGGCACTGGGGCAGCCCATGAATGATTTGACTGGGGAGGGCTAAGCTGGTGTCTGTCTTTCTCTGCACTTCCAGCTCCTACTATCTCTACACATTATCTCTATGTTCCAGAATGGCAGACTTCTTAGCAACCTGAAAAACAATGGGGAAAAAAAAAAACAGGCTCTTGTATACCCCTTTGCATCTTGGATGGGTATGTGAGATACTCAGGAAGTATTTACTATAAAACCTACTTCTTGGTGTCCTGGCAAAAAGACTGCCTACCTGGTTGGCCCCTCCAAATTAGACTGATGGACTATGCAGTCCATATGTGGAAAGGCAGTGGGCTCTGATTCAGTGATGGGTTGAGGATAATTGAGCCCACATTCCGGCATGAGAGCTTGACAGAGTTTGCCCTGAGACAGCAGTGGGTGAAGGACATGCTGGACGCACTGGCCTCAGTGCCCAGTGTCTCCTCTCAAAGAGCCCATGAGAACCCCCACTATCTGGGGGTCCAAATGTGTGAGCCCTCCCATAGGATACCCATGCCAAGGTGCCAAACATTATCTGAGGTTGTCTGTTCCTTCTTCTGAACTCAGTCTTCAAAAACTCAGGCTGCATCTGTTGATTCCAAGGAGCATAGCTTCCTCCAGTGTGTTCTTCAAAGTGATGGCTGAGTGAGCACCGAGAGAGCAAATCTGTTGGCTGGTGTCCGTCTGGAAAGCAGGGGACCGTGGTCCTGGAAGCAGCCCTAACCCAGCCAGCTGCAGCTGCCTTATGCCCTGAGAGATGGTTGTTAGTTTGCGTTGAAATAGCTCACTGTGGGTGCTGGAACAAGAGAGCCTTTTAGAGTTTGAGCCTAGCAGACTGATTCCTTGTTCTTCACAACCCTACCCCTGAACTCGCAGCCTCCTCCTGTATCACTTATCCCTGGAAGAGAGCCATTTCTTTCCCTCTGCTGTTGCTTTTGTTTCTTTATTTCTCCACCAAGGAAACTGGCAGGGGTGACAGACAGGAAGGCAAGTAAGTATACTCAATTGTCAAATGCTTGTGCTAACACTCTGGGGAGGGCATATGGGGATTATGGGGTGGTATTTTGGGTGGGAGTTGGGGGTGAGGATGTAAAAAGGCTGCTGGAGAGAAGGCATTGCCATCAGGTGCAGCTGAGCTTTAGTCATGGCTCTGCCCCTAACTGTGAGATGGAAAAAAAATTACTGAACCTCTCTGAGACTTAGTTCCATTGTCTGGGGATCAAAGTGATTACAGTTGACTATTTCAGAAGTTTAAGTGAGAGCATACTTATCAATCACTTAGCAATTCACTGGGACCTAGCAAGTGTTCAATTAATGTGACCTATCCATTAGTTTTAGCATTACTATTTTCTCTGCAGAGTCTGGGTCAACTCCTGGCATGCTACAAGAAGATCTGTGTTAAAGACGAGATAGGGAGAGGCAGAGCACTTTCCTCTCCAGATTACAGAGAAAACCAATGGTTTGCTTATTGGGAGTTGTCAGCCTGACTTAATTTACTATAAAACCTACTTCTTTTCCAGTTGCTAGTTTGGAAATTCTACCTCAAGTTATCATTTTATGAGGTGTATGGCAGAAACCAGACTGGGAATGGCCCCACCACCCTATCTGGTTATTGGCCTTGGCAGTGCCCCTTTTCTCCAGTTCCCTTTTCATTGTGCACTCAGAGTTTAATACAGAGAAGAGAGCATTTCCTCTTGTCACTGCCATGACCGTGTCCGTCTCTTGGACAAGTGCCAGTTGTAAATGGCTTCTCCTTTCTTCTGTTAAGTATGCCTGCATGTATACCTCGTGAGGTCTCTGTTTAAATATTAAGGAGTGCGTCCAGACAGTAAGCACACAGAAATGTAGACACAAGGCCAAAAAAGTGAGTGTGGCTGAAATGAAATACAGTGGCATGAGAAATTGTAAAGATTCATGCAATTTTTCTCATCCATAGACTTATTCAAAGTAGTGTTTTTTGGGGGGTGGGAGGGCACACATCTGCCTAGACACAAAATTAATGACAGATTTTTATAGATTTTTGTTTATGCATTTATTCAATATGCAAAATTGCTATCAGCCTTTCTTTTCCTTTATAATCCCAGCAAGGAGGCCAAGAATGGGCAGGCAGGTTTTCAGACTTCTGTTCATGGCCACCTGAGGTGCTGGGAATCACGTGCAGTCACGTCCAGGAGCTCACCTTCCATCCTTCCTAGATCTGGAACTAAAGTGCCAGAGCTATGCAAGGGATGACATCATTCATTCATTCATTCATTCATTCATATAACCTCATGAACTACATTCCTTTTGTATGTAAACGCTGTGTAAAGTTCTATAAGAAATACAGAGATGAATAAAACCAGTGCTTACCTTAAAGGAGCTTGAAGCCTAAAGGGGAATACATATTACTCTATCAGGTACAAAGTGATAAAAAATAAGGTGCAAAGATGAGTTCAAGGTTATTAAAAGAGCCCAATGTTAATCATGTAATATTTATTAAATGCATTATTGGCGATTCATTTTTTAAAAGTAGGCAGAATGTTTACTACATAACTTTATCAATTATGCAAAATGGCAATTTAAAAGAAAAGTTCAGGGTTTAAATCAGATGCTGTATTAGTCAGCCAAAGGGGTGCTGATGCAAAGTACCAGTAATCTGTTGGCTTTTATGAAGGGTATGTATTTGGAGTAAAAGCTTACAGTTACAAGGCCCTAAAGAGTCCAACTCAAGGCTGCTTTCTCACCAAAGTCAGTTGCCACGTGTTGAAGCAAGATGGTGGCTGACCTCTGCCTGGTCTCTCCTTCCTTCTTCCTCTTAAAGCTCCATTCTCTTCTGCTGCAAACTATCAGGTGAATGGTTAATCTCTCCCCAGAGCTCCATGAGCAAAACCGGCAAAGTTCTCTCTCTTCCATGCCTATGGATCTCTTGTGTCTTCTTCTGTGTGTCTTCTTGAGTGGGTGTCCGTTTATATAGCCCATCAAGGGGGTAGGGACTCAACCCTGAGTCACGCCCTACTGACAAGGTCAAATCAAAGCCTTAATCTTAACATAAATTAAACAAGGACATCTCAGCTGATTCTAATACAATCAAAGGGTATCACACCCAGAGGAAAAGATCAGTTTATAAACATAATCTCTCTTTTTGGAATTCATAAATAATCTCAAACTGCCACAGATGCCATAGCATCCCTAGCAAACTAAGACAGTTTTTGGTAGATTGAATCATGCCCCCCATAAAGACATGTTCAAACCATAATCCATGTTCCTGTAGGTGTGAACCTATTTACAACCAGGCCCTTTGAAGATGGAATTATTAGTTAAGGTGTGGACTCATTTGTGAGAAGGCTCTTTGAAGCTCCCATTTAGATGAGACCAAATTGAATCAGGGTGGGCCTTAATTCATGTGATCAGAGTCTTTATAAGAAGAAGCAAAGTCAGATGCAGTCATTAGAAGCAGAAGCCAGAAGCCAGAGAGAGCCACCAGAGAGACCAATGACATAGCCGTGTGATGGAGAACAGCCAGCACCTGAAAATAGAGATCCTGGAGAAAGAACGACCTCACCGACATCTGGATTGTAGACTTTTAGCCTCCAAACTGGGGGCAATAAACTCTTGTTGTTTAAGCCTGTCCATTGTGTAGTATTCGTCATAGCAGCCCTGGCAAATGAGGACAGATGTCAGATGTCCAAGAGAAATAACATCCTGTTACTACAGGCATGCCTTTGTTTTCCTGCGCTTCACAGATATTACGTATTTTACAAATTGAAAGTTTGTGGCAGCCCTGTGTGGAGCAAGTCTATTGGCACCACGTTTCCAATGGCATGTGCTCACTTCACGTTTCTGTGTCACATTTTGGTAATTCTCACAATATTTCAAACTTTGTCATTATTACTATAACTGAAAAATATATATAAAATGTTATATATGAAAAATATGAATTTTATTTGAAATACGGATCTATGAATATATTTTTCCCTTCTTATTATGGTGATCTAGGATCAGTTATTTTTGATGTTACTATTTTAATTGTTTTGGAGCACCACGAACTGCACCCGTGCAAGACGGAGAACTTGATAAATGTGTGTGTTCTGACTGCTCCACCACCTGGCTGTCCCACTGTCTCTCTCCCTCTTCTCCGGCCTCCCTATCCCCTGAGACACAAGAATATTGAAATTAGGACAATGAATAACCCTACAGTGGCGTCTAAGTGTTCAAGTGAAAAAGAAGAGTCTTGCCATAGATAGTGATTCCTTTGATGGATCTGGGCAAAGAAAAATGAATCAAATGAGACATAGATAAATGGGACTTAAATGATTTTCTGCTTCAAAAGACTTTCTCATGAAAGAAAAAGACAATCTACAGAATGGGAGAAAATGTTTGGAAACCACCTATCTGATAAGGTTTAATATCCAGACTATATAAAGAACTTCCACAACTGAATAACAGCAACTCAGTTTAAAAATGGGCAAAAGACTTGAACAGACATTATTCCAAAGACAATATACAAATGTCCAATAAGAACATGAAAAGACACTCAACATCAATAACCGTTAGGGAAATGTAAATTGAAACCACAGTGAGATACCATCTGATATCCACTAGAATGGCTACTATTTTAAAAAAGGAAAATCACACATGTTGGAGAGGATATAGAGAAATAGGAATGTTCGTATATTGTTGGTAGGAATGTAAAATGGTGCAGTCATTGTGGCAATTCCTCAGAATGTTAAGAAGTATTGAATTATCGTATGACCTAGCAATCCCGTGTCTTTGGATAATCCTCAAAGAGTTGAAAACAGTGACTTGAACAGATATTTGCACGCCGATGTTCATAGCAGCCTTATTCATAATGGCTAAAATGTGGAAGCAACCCAAATGTCCATCAGTGGAAAAATGGATAAATCAAATTTGGTATATATATATGATGGAATATTATTCAGCTATAAAAAGCAATGAAGTTCTGATACATGCTACAACAGGGATAAACTTTGAAGACATCATGTTGAGTTAAATAAACCAGACACAAAAGGACAAATATTGTTTGATCTCACTTGTATGAAATAGAATATGCAAAATCATAGAATCAGAAATTAGAATACACATCGCGAGGGGCATAGATGGGAACGGGGAATGGAGAATTAATGCTCAATCGGTACAGGGTTAATGATTGGGGTGGTAGAGAAGTTTTAGTTATGGATAGTTATGATGGTAGCACAAACTGAGAATGAATTTAGCACCACTGAATTATATACTTGAAAGTGGCTAAAATGATTATATATATATATAACCAAAATAGAACTGTACAACACAGAGTGAATACTAATGTAAACCATGCCCTATAGTTAGATAGTTAGAATTATATTGTTTCATCACTTGTAAGAAAGGAGCCACACTAATGCAAAATGTAAATAATAGGGAAAACTCTGTAGGAGGGGTGTATATGAGAACACTGTACCTTCTATATCATTTTTTCTGTAAACCTACAACCACACTAATAAAACATTTTGATTAAGAAAATTCAACAATACATTTATGATTTAAAAATAATTATAATAAAGCACTTACCTAACTAGGAACACAAGGGAACTTACTTAACTTGATAAAGGATATCTAAAATGAGAACCATATCTAAAGAAACTATCATAATTACTGGTGACATTTTAGAAGTCGTCCCATTAAAGTTAGTGTCTTAGTTTGCCACAGGGCTGCAGATGCAAAGTAGCAGAAATGTGCTGGTTTTTATAATGGGAAATCTATTGAAGTAAAAGCTTACAGTTCCGAGACCATGATACATCGAAATCAAGGCACCATCAGAGATGCTTTCTCACCAAAGTCAGCTACTATTGATCCTAGCTTCCTGCCACATGGCAATCAGGCAAGATGGCAGGTCTGCTGGCCTCTCTCTACTTTCTCCTTGAACTTAGCTGTGGCTGATGAGTCATCTCTTCCTGGGCTTCAACTTCTTGAGCCTCTCAGGGCTTCTCTCCTTGAGCTCACCTGTAAGCAAACCTGGAGTCCTTTCTCTCACATGGCCAAATCAAATATGGCAGAGCTCCCTTTTTCCTCTGTGTCTCCATTTTTATCAGATCCAGCAAGAGGGCAGCAATCCAAGCTGGCTCATGCCTCACTAACGTAGTCCAACCAAAAGGCCCCACACCCACAGGAATGGATTAGTTCAAAAACATAATTTTTTTATTTTGGGGATTCATAAAATAGCTTCAAACTGTCACAGTCAATAAGAAGATAAGCTGACTCAATAGCACTATCTTTAGCTCTCATTGTACTGGAGGACCTAGCCAGTGAAATAAGACAAGAAAAATAAATAGCTTTAAAGATTGATAGAGACAAATTTGTTATTTGATTATGTCATGATAATCCATGTAAAAAATACAAGACCTATAGACAAACTACTAAAACTAATCAGAGACTTCAGCCATATGCTGCCTGTCTTCCATTCACTCTACCACATCCTTCTCCACTCTTTCTGTGCCCTGTAAGACTAATTTCTATGGACTAATATCAACTGGCTGCCCTGTCCTCTAGCATCAGATGGTTTGGCCAGTGGTATGAGGGGAAGAGAGGCAAAGGCAGAAGATCATCAGGGGGAGTGTGAGGTCAGGGTATTATTCCTCCAACTCTGGGTCACTAGCTGACCGATCCATTCTACCAGTGTCTTAGTACATATCAGGCAGTCCTCTCTACAAGGATCTCCCTGTCTCTGGGTTCTAGTCATTGCTCCCTCCTTTGGCCCCTTCAGGCATAGAGGTAATAATGGAGTCCTGCTATTACTAGCCCTGTGCTACTCCATCATCCCTTGAGGATTTCATATACACTGTTAATACCATTGTAAATAGTCCCTTTGTTAAATAGTTCTCAACTTATCTTAATTTGAATGTTACATCTTTTTTTGGTGCTGAGATCTTGATTTGCATAAGAAAGTCTGATGAAAATAAGATCAGTGTCAAGAACTGAGTCGTGTCCCCCACAAAAGGCATGTTCAAGTCTCAACACCTGGTCCTTTGGGTGTGGACCCATTTGTAAACAGGATCTTTGAAGATGTTGTCAGTTAAGGTGAGCCCAAACTAAATGAGGGTGGGCTTTCATTCAATTTGGCTGAAGTCCTTTTAAGCAAAGGACTTGGACACACAGAGAGAAGCCACAGGGAGCAGCCAGGAACCGAAAGTTAAAGGAACCCAGAGGAGAAAGGAGAAGACACCTCCGTATGCATTGTCATGTGACAGGAGAGCCAAGAACCAAGGATCGCTGGCAGCCAGCCCCAGAATGATACAGTCTTGCAGGAGAAATAATAGTCTTGATTATATCTTGAGTTTGGACTTCTCCTAGCCTCAAAACACGGGACAATACTTTTCTGTTGTTTAAGCCAACCCATTTATGGTATTTGTTTTAAAAGCTACGTAACTAAAATGATAAGCAAATATAAATCAGTATTCTTTCCTTCAAGCTGCAGCAACAAATTAGACTTTGAAATTAGTCTAGAAAAAATGTGCAAGATGTTTGCAAAGAAATATGTACATTTTTTATTAAAGGATATTAAATAAGACCAGGATAAACATATGAATATACAATGTTCAATTCTAGAAAATCCAATCTTGTGAAAATATCAGTTCTCTCCCAAACTAAACTGTGAGTCAAATATGATTCATATCAAAATCCCAAACAGAATTTTATGAAATGGAAACTATAAAACCAATTCTACAACTGAAAATGGATTATAAAAATCTTAGGAGAGCCAAGAATCATCAGAGGAGGAAGAACGAGGAGAGAGGAAGGCATGGAGGAGGAAAGAGAGGAAAAAGTTTAACAGATATCAAGATTTATTTTAAAGCTATAGTAGTTACAAATAACATATTTGCATAAAAGGAGATACACAAGTAAACAAAAAGAGAGACGAGAAACAAACTAGTAAATTAATGGAGACTTGCCTTATAACAAAGATCACATTATAAATCACTGGGAAAAGACAGTCTATTATACGAAAGGAATTTGGACAATAGGCTATCCATATAGGGGCAAAAATTATGACCTAGTTTAAACAGTATGAAAAATAAGGTCAGAATATAAAAAACAAAAGCTTTGAACTGCTCACAAAAATAGAAATCAATCTTTATCATCTATATGTGGAAAGGTATTTTTAAACAATACAACAAAATCTCAAAGGAAAAGATCATCTCATTGTATCTTTATGCTAACTCCATAAGTTAGGAAAAAGATATGATGCTATCTGTTGTGCTCCTAAGGAAGTCCCATGGGACTTGTTCTAGGTGACAGAGATGAGGTTTAATTCCAGGCCTCCTGACTGAAACCACAGTGCTTTCGGAAAACTGCCTTTAGTGCCCACCAGCCCCATAAGAACGTCTCAGCCACTTAGTTTTGCGAGTCATCTGTTCAACTATTTCATTGTGATATTTAGAGCAGATGGAGAGCTCCTTGAAGCCCATGTGAGGGTTCCAGGAACACTGTCCATGGAGGCTGACAGCAGAGAGGAAGGGCGGGCTCTTGAGTTTCAGACGGGGCTGATGGGTGCTAATCCCG
The DNA here is from genome assembly GCA_029593785.1 of Cabassous unicinctus. Lineage (NCBI taxonomy): Eukaryota > Metazoa > Chordata > Mammalia > Cingulata > Chlamyphoridae > Cabassous > Cabassous unicinctus. The sequence goes on from JAQZBX010027971.1 coordinate 25,916, forward strand.
AATTTGCTTGCCACATTGGAGACGAGTCACCTAACAAGACCATTATCATTCTTCCACGCCTGGATCCTTCTCTAATTGGACTCTAAGAGGCCCATTGTAGGAGGACTGGATAAAGGCTAGATAACTGAACATAACAGCCTCCTTCCTAACACGTAATGGGCCCATCTCTATCACATCAAGTTTTCACAAGCTATGTGAGGGAGGCCCCAATTATCTGCCCTGAAACTCTTACCAAGCTCCAGTATTTGGAAACTAGGTTGGATGTAGACCCTCCAGCCTCCTGATTAGTTGACCACCTCTTGCCACATTCCGGCCTGGTCTCTAGGGTCTGGGATGTTCTCTGCCCAGGAATCCCTCCATCATTCTCTCATGGCTTCCTGACCATGGCAGAGCATCTGAGCTGTAGAGGAGCTCTGGCTGTGAAGGCTAGGCTATGAATTGTGTCTCGCTCTGTGATCTGGGCTGAGCTATGATGTGTCCCGTGGAGGGGAGATTGGCAAGGGCCTTGAAAAGGACCAGGATCAAAGACTGTGTCTGGATTTCTTGAAGGTATGTTTGATCACCTGGTGCCTACAATCAGGAACTGTGAGATGTGGCTACCAATTTGTTTTCATTCTTTATTTGGTTGTGTCTAATGATGTTAAAACAACCTGTCAGTTCAATACAAAGATATTAACTGGTTCATGGGAGATAGTCACTCCCTATTTGACACTGCAAAGAGAGAAAAGCTGGAAGCTAGACTGCCTCTCTCCTCCTTGGTCCTCTTCCAGCCATCTGTAGTGTGTTTAGTGTTCGCTGTTCCTTGATTGCAAGGTGTAAGAGAGGTAGCCCAACCTGAGACTCAGCAATCGAGCAGGATAGCTTTACTGCCCACCCTGTGGTCTGTGTTACCACTCACAAGGAGCTCTGCAGCAACTAAAGTCTGTACAATACTTTATGAAACTTGTTGTACTTAAATATAGCTATTTGTGGTCTATAGTTGGATCATTTCTAATAATAGGAACTTGCTCATCATCTTCACCTTTATCTCGACATACACTGACGTGAGCCTTTAAACGCCCTCCAATTGGCCTATTCACATGGGTCAACTGCTACCCAAGCTAATCTTAGCACCCAGCAGGGGAAATGCCTCTTCCCATAGCTATGTTCTGTGCTGACAGCCTTCTGAGGTTGTGTCTCCCCTTCACCTGCAGCCACCCTCCTTCCGGCATTCAGTTGACTAAATACCTGCTTATGCCACTACCTGGTGGTGAAATGCTGGCTAACGGCACAATACACAGAACTTGGCAAATCAACTTCCAGTGTACATTTTGTAGGTAAACATATGTGTGTGGTGTTTTCTCGGGAACTTTGAATTATAGGGATTAATGGGAGAGAAGAGCCACGTGGATATGAAACAAGCCACTCAGATGAATAAATGAAAGAGGTATTAGTGCATTAGGCCAATCCAGCTGGGGCATGAAGAAAATCTAAGGTCATGTTCAGGCTGTGGTTGGTTTGCTATGGTTATAGAGAGAATAAAAATATTTTAGCTAGTTTTTTTTGTTTTGTTTTTTTAAGTAATCCAAAGAAGAAAAAATATCTACTTGCACATTCTAATTTAAATATCTCAATTTATTTTGGCCAACAATTTAGTTGATAATTTTACGTTGATAGACTTTTAAATGCTAAAATACTTGGGTGAGTCTGTTAGCCTTTACTGACATAACTGTGTAATATTATGAGGACTGGCTCTCTGATCAAGTAATTGTTCCCACGCATCAGGTTTTCTAGAATTGTTTTCCTACAAATACAGAGACTACATGGAAAAAAATCTTTAAGCTGAGTGACAGCTTCCAGCTGACAGTTGTGTTAGATGTATTTGTACGACAATGAAAGGTTTACCTATTTCTAATTGAAAATCAGTTACCTTTCCTTCATCTCTTCTTTATGAGGAAGCTATTTTGCCTCCACACAGCAACTGCTGTTTTCAGAGCTTTGGTTGTTCTGGGGAATGCGGAGGTCAGCGGCTCCCTGTGGCCCACAGCACAATGGTGGGTGCGGCTCTTCACCCAGCTCATGACAGAGTGCTGAAAGAAGGGTATTGCACCAGCACAAACTTGGCGGGGATGGAAGCCATTCGACATCTTCTCTGCCTTATCAGGAGACATCAGGTGACTCCC